>BRDA01001014.1:0-17929 GCA_036984385.1 Crenuchus spilurus | reverse complement strand
CTGTTTCATTTTCATTGTCTAACCCCTGTATATGTAGTTATTTACTATGTAAGTATGAATGTATAGCAAAGTGTATGGACTATTACAAGCTAAAGAGCAATAGGGTGCAGTAGCTGTGTTTGGAAAATGAAGCATCTGAAATGTTTATGCATTTATTTCATATAAGTAAGAAGAGCTTGCCAAATTTCTTATGGTAGCTGAACCTCATGCTTTCATGGACATGCAGGCTCACTTTCACACACACATTTACCCTCTGAATAGACTGTCCTTGTAAAGGACAGTGGCACCTTGTTAGTGTTCAGATGAATGTGTGCATCATCCTGCTGTATAGAGTATTACCAGAGCAGATCTCCGTTCCATTACAATGAGCTTCTCTCATGGCTGTAGCAGCTCTGTGGTCTAAATCTGCAGGATGTCAGTGGAATACATTACCAGTCGGCATGTCAAACACCATCCATAACGAGCAATTACCGAGCCGCGGCGTATCGCTACGGCTTACGCAAATGGACTAGAGATGTATCACAACCAGCAGGAACCACACAAAACAATAAATCTGAATCCAGTGAATCGGCTCCGGTGATTGATCTGCAGTTATCTCTCCACAAAGATGATATCAGCACTTTTATAAATTAATTGGAAACGTATGACAATGACAAAAGATCTGTGAAAACTATAAATCCAGGTGTAATGGCTGAAGAAAGTGGTGGAGAAAATCACAGGGCATGTACAATTACCTTGTCACACCATTAGCTTATGCTCTGCAGATAACTGTACCACTTGACCAAGATGGACTCCATTAATACAACCTTTTTCACAGTGTAATAATAAGCAGCTGAAAGGATACAAGGTGAACGATAGGTCATTCCCTTTATCTCACTGAACACAAGGATCATCACGTGGCCAGGAGTTTTCCAGAATGCCCAGTTTTTTTGTCACTTGGCCCAGAAAATATCACACGATTGGTGAAAATCAATAAAAAAATAATAACCTGGAAAAAAATCAGCTGTATGAAAAATGTATCAAAACGTCCAACTTGCATTGAACTGTTCAGATGGAGCCACAGAAGGATCAGAATCAGTGGACTTCTCAAGTCATTTCTTGAAAGGTTTACTGAACCCGGTTGGCTCTCAAACCAATGGATAACCATGTCCTATCTCACGATGTTCACTGGAACCAGTGAGCATTCAAATCAATGAAACATAGGTCCTTGTGTAAGAAGCTCACTGGAACTAATGGGCTCTCAAACCACTGAAAACCCAGGTTCTTTCTAAAGAGTATCTCTAGAACCATTGAGCCATTAAATCAATGGAAAACCATGTCCTATCTTAAGGGATTTACTGGAACCAGTGGGCTCTCAACCCATTGGAAACAGGTCATTTCCTTAAAGATTTACTGGAAACAATGGGCTCTCAAACCAATGGTAACATTGGTCATTTCTTAAGAAGTACAATGGATCCAGGTTCCTTCTTAAAAGGTTCATAAGGACCAGTGAGCCCTTAAGCCAATGAAAACACAGGACATTTCTTAAGAGGCTGACTGGAACCTTTGGGCTCTTAAAACACTGAAAACCCAGGTCATTTTTAAAGAGTATCTCTAGAACTATTAAGCCATCAAAACAATGGAAAACCATGTCCTATCTTAAGAGATTTAGTGGAACCAGTGGGCTCTCAAACCATTGGAAACAAGTCATTTCTTTAAAGGTTTACTGGAAACAATGGGCTCTCAAACCAATGGGAACATGGAGTCATTCCTTAAGAGGTACACTGAAAACAGTGAACTCTCAAAGCAATGAAAAATCAAGTCCTATATTAAGGTGTTCATTGGAACCAGTGGGCTCTCAAACTAATGGAAACATGTCCTTTCTAAAGAGGCTCACTGGAACCAGGTCCCTTCTTAAAAGGTTCATAAGGACCAGTGAGCCCTTAAGCCAACTAAAAAACAGGACATTTCTTAAGAGGCTGACTAGAACTATTGGGCTCTAAAACCATTGAAAAACCTTCTTTCTTAAGATGTTCACTGGTACAAGTGGATCTTGAAATCAATGGAAACCCAGGATATTTCTTAAGAAGTTTAATGGAACCAGTGTGCTCTTAAACCATTGGAAACACAGGTTATTTCTTTAAAGATTTACTGGAAACAATGGGCTGTCAAACCAATGGGAACATTGGTAATTTCTTAATAAGTACAATGGGTCCAGGTTCCTTCTTAAAAGGTTCATAAGGACCAGTGAGCCCTTAAGCCAATGAAAACACAGGACATTTCTTAAGAGGCTGACTGGAAACATTGGGCTCTTAAACCACGGAAAACCCAGGTCATTTCTAAAGAGTATATCTAGAACCATTGAGTCATTAAATCAATGGAAAACCAAGTCCTATCTTAAAGAAATTTAGTGGAACCAGTGGGCTCTCAAACCAATGGGAACATGGGGTAATTTCTTAAGAGGTACACTGGAAGCAGTGAACTCTCAAAGCAATGGAGAACCAAGTCCTATCTTAAGACATTTACTGGAAACAATGGGCTCTCAAACCAATGGGAATATTGGTCATTTCTTAAGAGGCACAATGGATCCAGGTCCCTTCTTAAAAGGTTCATAAGGACCAGTGAGCCCTTAAGCCAATGAAAACACAGGACATTTCTTAAGAGGCTGACTGGAACCATTGGGCTTTTAAACCATTGAAAAACTAGGTTCTTTCTTGAGATGTTCACTGGTACAAATGGGTCGTTAAATCAATGGAAACCCAAGATATTTTTCAAGAAGTTTACTGGAAGCAATAGTTTCTTAAACCATTGAAAACATAAGTCCTTTCTTGATTGGGAGCCATGGCCTGGTTGTTAGAGATCTGGTCTTGTGACTGGAAGGTTGCTGGTTCCCTTGGCAGGATGCGACTGAAGTGCCTTTGACCAAGGCGCTTAACCACCCAACTGGTATGGTCAGAGGCTGCTCACTGCTTTCATGGCCCCTAGTTTTTACTTGTGTATGTGTACTTCACTGCCCAAATGTGATAAATGCTTAGCTCAAATTCTTCTGAGGGTTTAGTCACTTTGGTCAACAGTTTTGAAAACCTTAAAAGAAGCGGTATAAGAGTCATTGGGCAAGACACCTAATGCTACATTCACCATCAACTGTAATAATGAAAGGATAAGTTAAATATGACTATAATGCAAATGTTTGTTTATGTATGTGTTTCGAATCCATTATATATTCACTGCAAATAATGCATTTGTCTCCATAAGCTATCAGAACAACGCAATTTTATGAAGTTAGACGGTTCCCATCACGAGGCCTGGTAGGCTGCTTGGCTTAGCTGAAGTTTAGTGACATTTCCTATTCAGAGAACAAGGATGTGGGTGTAATCTGCAGCACAACAATCCTTCCTATCGAACTGGAGTCCCGTGAGACTATTCTCCACACTTATTCACCTCCCCAAACAAGCGCTGGAGCCATTTGAATTACAAGAGAGACAAGGCAATTCATCAGGCCGATCAAAGAATTCTCTCCGAGTCAGCATGATCTGGCAGTGTTTTACAGAGATGATAGAGAACGAGAAGGAGACCATTTGAAAACAAATTTGTCAACAGATATTGTAAGTTGTTGTTGTTGTTTTGGTACCAGCTTTATGATGACCTTGCAGTAAAAGAATTGAACTGTCAAACACTAAATTATTGGAGAATTTAACCTCAGATTTAATCCAGCTGTACGTAATCAGCCATTCATTTGGTATGGATGATGCATTCATCATTGTAGTCATGTTGATTGAAGGTCTTCAATCACTGAAGATAAGTCAAGGTGAAGGTGTTTTCTCCACTTCGTTTCATCTCTCAGAACAGCATTACATCTTAAGGGCTAAGCCCAGACTTACTTCTGCTCATATTTAATGCAGAATCAAACAAAGAATCATGTGTTGGCCTCCAAGTGTTTGCTAATGTTGCTAAGCTAAGCTAGTCCCAAGCTATATGACTTGAAGGCGATTGATTGCATCTGTCATGGCCTGTTTTGGCCTGAGAGATGTGTTAATTAATGATATTTACACAATTAATTTGGTGTCAGTTAATGTGAGAAAGGGACTAATGAAGATTAATGAAGCAGTAATGTACCTAATCTAAAAAGACACAGGGTAATGTGTGCCAGCTCCCAAAAACAGCACATTTCATCCTCACAGAAGGTGACGATACAATAAAAACAGTGAAAGAAAGTAAAGTTCTACTAGTGAGAACAGATTATAGCACCTATTGATAAATGGTTCACCCAGAAATCATATTTACACGATTTACCTCAGATGTTTATGATCAAATAAGGCATGTTTGGAGCCCAAATTTAGCTTTATGTGCAGTGATATACACACACAGTAGTGAACACACCTGCCTAAAGAGGTAGGCAGCCCCCATCCATGGTGCCCGGAGAGCAGATGAGGGTTAGCTCAATGGCAGGTGATTGAACTGGCGACCTTCCAGTTACAAGACCGGATCCCAAACCACCAGGCCACATCTGCCCCTTAAATTATCATGGACTGCATGAGGAGCTGCATGTGCCAATGTTGCTAATAGGGTTGAACCGGATACTCATCTAAGCATTGTTGATGAGTAACAAGCATGATGCACTTATAACTCGTCAATATCCATGCTCATGCTGAAAGAAAATCCTCATTGGGTAACTGACTGTCTTCACGATCTGTGATTGGCCAGTCACATAGAGCACCCCCCCTCCCTACACAGACACTCTCTGCAGCTTTCACTCTCACTCCCTCTCACTCAGTCACACACATATGCACAAACAGACACACACACACCTTAATCAACAATTTTGAGGCTGTTCTGTAAATATTTTTCAAATAAACACATATAGGAACTTCTGATCAATTCATATCAATTTCAGACTTAATACTATAAAATAAAAATAATAAAATAATACTGATTTAACAATTGCCACAGCCACCTCTGGTTAAACCATGCCCAATTCCAGTTTAGGCCCCACCCACTCTGAGTACAGATACGGATACAGATAATTTAGATGGTTGAACAGATACAGATACAGATAGTGGTGTACTCGCTCATCCCTAGTTGCTAACACTAGAACTTAATAGTCACCTAAATGCAGACATCCAAAGTCTCCCTGAAGTTCTGGGAGTCCTGCATATTGATAGTTGCTCCCTGATGCCTGCAAATGACATACAATCTCCATAAATCCAGAACAAGCAACCCATTGACCAGTCAGTCAGTGCCGGGCACAGTAGCAGGAACATCATGGCAGAGGTAGATTGCCACAAGAATTGAAAATATGACACATTTTACACCAGACTACACAAAAGTATACCCATGTCTGATAAGAGTGAGGCTGTACTGTGTGCAGTAGTGGCTTTAGCTTTGCCCATCGTGGGTTAAATGACTGCAAAATACATGTTGTGGTGAGTTTAGAAATTATAGTTCAGTCATTTGTCACCAAATTTTTCCCAATGTGTCCGCATCACATTATACAGTATACAATATATATATATACAAGAAAAAGTATGTGAAACCTTTGGGATCACTTGGATTTCTGCATAAATTAGTCATTAATTCTTCATTTAAGTCACAACAATAGACAGTCACAGTCTGCTTAAACTAATACCACACAAACAATGATATGTTTTCATGTTTTTTATTGATTAGAAAACAATTAACAACCAATTTATGCAGAAATCCAAGCAATGGCAACGTTTTCACAGACATTTTCACTACAACCAGCCATGACAGCATGTTTCTAAACTAGAAAAACTAAATTTGGACTGTAAACGTGTCTTAGCTTATCATCTACATCTGTCTGGAAATTTGTCAGCTGAGTGAACCATTCCTGTAAAGGTCAGCAGTGAGTAACGTTTGTTTATATGAACACCAGCTTTATGTCACTGTCTGAAAACAAAGGCTTCCTCAGTGCCTTGCCACCCAAGCTCTCTTATGAGTCAGTGTTAGAAGGTGTTAGAAGTTTAAGGTAAATGAGTCACATTTGAGACATGTATTGAAGGCAGCAATAGGTCATGATTTTGCCAAGACACTGACAGCTGACACAAAGGATTATGGGATATGAGGGGCAGCAAAGCCTCTGTGGTGTCTTCAAAATTTGAGAAGAGTAGAACTTCAGCCAATTGTATCGTAATGTGCAAAAACAAGGGGGCATCTCTAACAAAAATATACTGTAGTACTGTGATACTGCTGCATTCCTGGCCATGCCCCCTGCCTTGTCTGTGCTTCAAGCTGCCATGTGCTTGTGTTGTGGTGCACATAATATCATGTCCACAACCCCAGTCTAGTAATGTCATATCACATTTCATTGCTTTCACCTGTGTCCTGTCTAGTTTGCAGCCCTGCTTGTATTTCCCCTTTGATTAAGTGTGCTTTATATGCCTTCCCTGTGTTTCAGTAATTCGCCCAACATCCTATGTGATACTGTGTTATTCTGTGTTAATCTATTTGTTTTGGGTCATTATACCAGGGTAATTTTGATCCTACCATGATAGCAGTAATACTACCATAGTAAATACTATTAGTAGTATTATTTTGGTAAATCAGCTGCATTAATGTAGTACCTTCATGCTATCATCAACGTAGTGTCCTAAAAAACATAACGGTATTACTGTAAATTTTTTTTATGAATTAGCCAATGGAAGTGGGGAGATGTTTTTGTTTTAGCACATGAACTGGAAACATCCTGGCTTCAGCTCAACGATGTTGCAAAAACCTGACATGCAGGTGCTTTCCTGACTCAAAGTACTGCATTGACATTTCAGACATGGCTTGTCTCAAGCTGGAAAATCTCCTCTATCTTGTTGAGCGTATCTATGTTCCCAGGGGTCTACATTCCCTCGCCTCATTATATGATACATTAATACATAAAGGAAACCTAACAATGTTATACAGATCATGTAGGGGACAATGTGGAGTATACGTCTCAAACAGAACAGACTTTTGCTTGGGTACACTAGCCTCAGTGAGCTAATTAGCTAGCCAAGCAAACTTTGTAAAGCAAACCCATTTTTGGTAAGTCAAGAGTGCAGCAAACTCTGAATAACTGCATATTCTGGTTTAGATGTAATCATTTTTTTCATTGTTATACTTGTGCAACCCTTAGCATGCTAACTAGCTGGTAGAGTAACACATCAGGAATGCTGTTACTAAGACTAGTTTGCATGTCGTTGGCATCCTACAAAATTCATGGCAGTGAAATTTGTGTCATGGACCTTACATTTCCCTGTGAAACAGAATATATTACCATGAAATGTTCAAATTATAAACTAAGCATTTGGTGTCTTAATTGAAGGTTCTAGAACAAAAGGCATTTTGGACTTATGTAGCCATACAAAGTGAAATATTTTATAAGGGTGGCTTCCAAGAGTGATGATATGCCAAACGAATGCACCATTTCTCCAGAATAAGTGAGATATGTCTCACTGAATTATAACTACTAAGCTTCCTGAGAGCCATTTGTCTCCAAAACTAATGACAATATTCTGGTTAAATCAAGTGCCTGAAGTCCAAGGACTGGGGAAATTTCCTAAGTGTGTGTGTGTGTTTGCAGTTTGTTTTTAAGTCGCATTGTGTTGGAAAAAATATGAACTGTCAGAAAGATGTTTACAGGATTCAAGAGAGCACTCGGTGCACATTTTACCAGGATGCTAACCCCCTAACTTTGCTAACACGGCTAATCTTTACTCTTCCAAGTGAGGATAAAATCACTGCTACATGACTAACAGAGTACTACGAGGACATATCAGTTGTTTATCCTTACTTTATTAAGCTAGCATTAGCATGATTAGCATCAACCTTACCACTAGGCCATAATGTTGCGGCGAGATACATACATATATATATATATATATATATATATATATATATATATATATATATATATATATATATATATAATTTTTTTTTGTTCTGTTCTTTTTGTAAAATGCAAAACTCAATAAATATATGATTTAGAAAAAATAATTATTTTTGTTGTTTTTACATTACTACATTTATTTAATTTCATTCATTGTTGAATTTACATTATTTTTATTATTAGCTTAAGCTAAGCAGCAAAAAGAAGAAGAAGAAGAAGAAAAGTCTTCCGTTTTGGGAGCTGTAAGAGGTCTTTTAATTAAATCAAGCCATAAAAGCCCATCACTAGTCTGAGTCATGACCAATGAAACCGTTGTCTGCATTGTTAAGATACACCTGAAAATGGTACGCGATTTTAAAAAATAACATCTATCGAAGGCAATTTTAGTCCGCTTTACAATGTTTCTCCGACAGTGTAAGACCTTTTATTATATAGGTGCAACATTCAAGCCACACCCAACACCCATCCCCCCACCACATACACTCCAACCCCAAAACACCCCCCCCCCCCCCACACACATACCAACCCGGCCAGGGGCGTCCCTTATTTCAAAATCTGAAAGGTGGCAACCCTACCCATGATGATGGTTTTACACTTGGCTACAACTGACTGATGTGCTCACTTGCAGCAAACCCTGTCATGTGGCATCTCTGAGGTCCCAGGGGTGGTCGTAATATTCTAATATGAGCATTTATCTTAAGATTTTTTTGCAAATTCATCAAGAAAAACTGAAGGAAAAGAAGAAGTAAATGACTTTAAGCCTAAACATGAGGTGATATAATAGTTGTGTTAGCATGGCTTCCTCTAGATCCTGACCTCATAACTACCGTGCCATTTTGCTGAGGTAATGTACAAAGAACAAGCTATTACACAGCCAGTAAAGAACCCCAACCACACACACACACACACACCTTAAAACCTTCCCGTGAGCTCTGATGGATTTCACTCTGCTCACTGGTCTTGGCTCTTTGATTTATGATCAAACACTACCTGAACTTTGGATTTATGAGCCATCTGAGCTGTCAGCGAGGGAGCATGATGTTGGATTTTGCTGTTCATCTGTGCTTGGCCCGAGTGCCCAGCACTGCCACACACTAAGAAATATGTGAGCGTCAGCACATTACTGTGAATGCTCAACACAGGTAAACAATGCACAGGACACTGGCAGGGAGGGGGATGTGGGTACACCAGCTGTTCTTCAAGAAATGTAAATTTGAAGGTATAACGAGGACGTTTTTTTAGAGCTCAGGTGCATGTAAACTGACAGCTGTTACCGTAGCTGACTGATATACATCAACAAAATAAGAGAAGCAAAAGAGGGTGGGCAGGGGCATGTAATTCTAAATCAGTTCTTGGAAGAGTGATGGGAATTGTAATGGGTTTGGAACAAGCCACTCAAGCACTGCAGTGTGTTTTTATTTCCCTCAGAGCACCTTCTTACCTTCATATTTCACATTTCCTATTTTCTCTAGATTCCCTATCATTTAATACGAGAAATGCCAATAAATTGACACAAACGACTTCATGAACAAGCCAAAAAAACTCAATCTCAACAAGCTCAACGTCAACAATTCCACTCCAAGTGGAAACCTTAAACTGACAGCTAAAATATAGGACTATACAAAACGAGTGATTTAATGTCTGGTGTTTATAATCAGGTCTTGTCAAGTCATTTTACTTCACGCTCCAATGTGCAAAACAGTCATGATTTACAACAAACATGTTTTGACAGGTCAACTATGTTTTGTTTTAATGGAAAAATGTGGTACCACTATAAGACAGCTGTAAGATCTTCCCTGTTTCAGTCTTACGTCCATGTGTTTTGTTTACGTTCTGTTGTCTCCTCGACCTCGTCACGATCTGTCTTAGTCTTGTGCAGACGTGCTGTTTTGTTTACATTCTATCACAGCCCTGTTCCCCAATCCGTAATCTGATTATGTTTGGTATAATGGTTCCCTTGTGTTTCACAGTCCTCGTTCGTCATTGTATTGTCTACCTCGTTTGTCACCATGCTTATGTATTGTCTTCAGGTATATATATCGTGAATCTTGTTTTGTCACCATAGTTCTGTTAATAAAGTCTTGTTTTTGGAACCTCACTGCATCCACAACAGCTCAGTTTTCGGAGGGAACTACTTGTAATGTACATTGGAATTTCCTAGAACTTACTGCATTATTCCCCCATATTAACCAATACATATAAAATACTTACTGGTTCCTAAATCCTGAAATCTGGAGAGTTTTATTGATGTATTGTTACTAAGTTCTAGTGTTTGTTAGAAATGTTCGTCTTGCAGCTGTAAGAGGCAACATTTGGATACTGGCTGTTTGAACACAGTAAGTATAAAACTATGTGATGGGGACCAAAAACCTTGCTCTGTAAAGTGAGGTTGTGCAGCCAAGACTGTACAGTCAAGACCCGAGAGTCCAAAATATTCTACACTCTTACAAAATATGGGTCTAAAGTAAAGGAAATGGATAAATGGATATGAATATCCATTTACATGGATAAAGGGTTCTTTCTATGGTGAAATGGTTCTTCACATTGATGAGGAATGTGTTATAGATGGTTCTACATAGAACCATTTTGACAGTAGTTCTATATAGGCCCCAAAATGGTAGTTACAATGTCAAGCATGTAATAAAAGAGGAACCTTTTTTGGTGCTATTTAGTATAATTTTCAAAATGGTTCTGTATAGAACCATATACAGCAATTTACTCATCAATCTGAAGAACCCTTTCATCATGCAAAGAACGTTTGGATTCTTTGAGTGTTCATTGTTCTATATACAGTGGGGGAAAAACGTATTTGGGAAGCCACTGATTGTACAAGTTCTCCTACTTATAAAGATGAGAGAGGTCTGTAATTTTCATCATAGCTACACTTCAACTACGAGAGACAAATGAGAAAAAAAAATCCAGGAAATCACATTGTAGGATTTTTAAAGAATTTATTTGTAAATTATAGTAGAAAATAAATATTTGGTCAATAAACAACCAGCGAAAATTCTGACTTTTACAGACCTGTTAGTTCTTCTTTAAGAAGCCCTCCTATTCTGCACTAATTACTTGTATTAATTGCACCTGTTTGAACTTTAGACCTGCACAAGGCTGGGATGGGCAACAGGACAATAGGCAAGCGGCTTGGTGAGAAGGCAACAACTGTTGGCACAATTATTAGAAACTGGAAGAAACACAAGTTGACTGTCTGGGGCTCCATGCAAGATTTCACTTCATGGGGTAAAGATGATTCTGAGAAAGGTCAGGAGTCAGCCCCAAACTATACAGGAGGACTTGATCAATGACCTGAAGAGAGCTGGGACCACAGTCTCAAAGAGAACCATTAGTAACACACTATGCCATCATGGTTCAAAATCATGCAGGACATTCAAGGTCCCCCTGCTCATGCCAGCAAATGTCCAGGCCCATTTCAAGTTCGCCAATGACCAGAGGAGGCATGGGAGAAGGTCATGTGGTCAGATGAGACCAAAATATAGCTTTTTGGTACTCAAGTCCACTCGCCATGTTTGGAGGAAAAAGAATGCGGAGTTGCATCCCAAGAACACCATACCTACTGTTAAGCATGGGGGTGGAAACATCATGCTTTGGGGCTGTTTTTCTGCAAAGAGGACATTATGACTGATCCATGTTAAGGGAAGAATGAACGGGGCCATGTATTCTGAGATTGTAAGCCAAAACCTCCTTCTATCTGTAAGAGCATTGAACATGAAACATGGCTGGTCCTTTCAGCATGAAAATTATCCCAAATACACTGCTCGGGCAGTGAAGGAGTGGCTCTGTAAAGGTCCTGGAGTGGCCTAGACAATTTGTGGAGGGAGCTGAAAGTTTGTGTTTCCCAGCAACAGCCCCAAAACATCACTGCTGTAGAGGAGATTTGCATGAAGGAATGAACCAAAATACCAGCTACAGTGAGTGCAAACCTGGTGAAGACTTACAGGAAACGTTTAACCTCTGTCATTGCCATGTTACAAAGTATTGAGTTGAACTTTTTTTATTGACCAAATACTTATTTTCCACCATAATTTACAAATAAATTCTTTAAAAATCCTACAATGAGATTTCCTGGATTTATTTTCCTCATTTGTCTCTCATAGTTGAAGTGCACCTATGATGAAAATTACAGACCTCTCTCGTCTTTCTAAGTAGGAGAACTTGCACAATCAGTGGCTGACCAAATACTTTTTTTCCCGACTGTAGAACCATTTTATTTACCATTTTTATTAATCATTTGTTAAGAATGTCTATATAGAAGCCTTTTGAAAATGGTTCTGTTTCACCAAAAGGGGTTCCTCTATTATTACAAGCTTGACATCGTAACTACAGCAGAACCACCCTTTTTTGTATAACAATTTTCAAAAAGGTTCTGCACAGAACCAACTACAACCCATTCCTCGTCAATCTTAAGAACCCTTTAAACATGGAAACAGCGGCAGTTTCTGATGTGGGCAGGTGCCCAGGGTGGCACGACATCAGGGGCGAAATGAGGGCAGCCTGGCCTGCTTCCAAGAGGCTCTGTGATGCTTCCTTGGTACCATTACATTGCTTATAACCAGCTGATGTTTGTTCCATGTGGTGGTGGTGTTAGTGGGGGTGGGGGGTGCTTGATGTTTGAGTTGGTGGGTTGGGAGAGGTTGTTTGCCTAGGGCGCCAAACGTGATAGGACCACCACTGAATGGAAAGAACCCTTTACACATGCAAAGATATTTAGAACCACTGAAGAACAATCTTTTAAGAGTGTATTTTAGTTTACAACTGGAACTGTGAGACAGACATTTCTAACAAACACTTGAACTCAATAGTCAACAATGTTGATAATGTTTTTATACCAATATGTGGGTATCTGTACTGCTTACCATCCCACAAACTGCAAACACTGGGTCTGAAAACATGAAATTCAAAGAGTGGTTCAGGATTGGGCTCACCTTATTGTGCAATCATGACAATGTAGGCTTATCTGACACCTCGCCACTGTGACAGCCATTACATTTAGACCAGGGGTGTCAAACTCCAGTCCTGGGGTTCAGCACAGTTTGGTTATTTCTCTGCTTTGACTCTACAATTAAACCTGCTGAGCTGAATCGCGTGTGTTTGATCAGGCTCTGCAGGAATCTGGTCCTCCTAATCTGTGAGACCATCGTTAAGATCTGCATGTGCTTTTAGTATATTGAGAAACATTTTGATGAAAATGATTGGGCTCTTTAGGTGACTATTGAGTTATTGAAGCAACATTTGGACTCTTGTACATTTGTGGATTTTATTATTATCCAATCATTCATATTGAGCTCATTTTTCTATTTAATTTAACTCAGTCTATTGGTTCAGTGTCTGTTTTTCTTTCCGACTGGCCTGAGGTTTGTGTTTTAGACCAAAACAATCCAAAAAGAGAACAAACTTCAGATCCTATGTTCTTAGAAGCTCCACTGCAGTTCCTTTTTGTCCTCATTTGTATTTATACTGTTTTTTGTCAGAATGGTAGGCCTGCATTAACTTTCAGTGAAGCCATTATTTCACAAACGAAACAATAGTAACTTTAATGTGATATTAAGCTACTCTACAGAACCCTGCCTACACAAGACAGACAAAGCAAACCAGACAATTCAAAGGCATCCATTCCCTGGAGACACAGCCGTCTGTGTTCTTGCTTTCCTGCGTTAACGCCGTCATTATCAAATCAGCAGACCACACAAATCAATACATCTGTCCGGCATCACCTGTATGCAGCTTGCACTCTTCTGTGGAACTAACCAACAGACAGCTGCAGAGCCTGGCAGACCACGAGCACTTCTGAGGCCTCTGTTTCTCTCTGTGATAAAACATGCATGACAGACAGCCTTCAAAAGACAGCAAGACAGGCATGGCACAGACATAATAGCACCAACCCACAACCTTTCCTTCCACCATGGAGACACTGACACATTGATGCCAATGCTGACATTGCTCTGGCTTCACTTAAAAAGGCGTGGATTGAGGTTTCAACCAAAAGCAAAGAGGCTCGTTTCTACTGGAGCTAGAGAAGCAGCTGCAATGTAAAAAGGAGTTGTTGTTCTGAGTAAATTAACAGAGCAATAATCTGCATTTTAACTTAAGCTCAAAAGATTAGTCACCTTGTGTGTTTTAGAATTCAGGCTCCTTGTTATAAACAAAGTGGAACAAACCGGCAGACACACACGGTTAAAATAATCAGCTTTTACTGATGATAGATTTTGAAGTAGAACAATCACAAAGAGCCAAAAACAGACAAAACTGGAGAGATTCCTAGTAAATACATGAACCAGGCTGAGAATCAAAACTAAACATGAGGCAAACAATATAAACAAGGGCTGAGGTTAAGACAGGTCAAAATGGAAAATCTGAGGTAAAAACATGATAAACAAGGCATAGAAAATACGAAACATGTTCGGTAAGGCACTACTAATGTGGCAATACTTCGCATTAGAAGTGAAGGAGAGCAAACATTAAATAGAGTCCACAATAATGAGCTTCAGGTGCAGTCGCTCAGTATTCCGGGGAGAACAACCTTCGAACCCTGTTCTGATTGGCTGTTGGTGAGCGACTTCTCTGCGGTGACTGCTGGGAACTGGAGTTCTTTGATCCAATGCTCTGACACTCCTGCACAAGGATCATCAGTCTATTAAGACCTGAGGGGTATGTGATGGGATTCATAGATTGAGAAGAGGTGGCACAGTGCAGTGATGTGTAGAACATGGGTTGCAAAGTAGATGTTAATGATTTACAAAAAGGAGTTATTGCATTTGGGTGCTAAAGGCCGAAGTGTGAAGGAAGTAGCTGAATTTGAAAGCATATGTGACCCTTTAAGTTTTGTTTTTGATCAAAATATGTACTACGATAGATATCTGGGACTATTATCTTTCATTTACAGCAATAATACTGAGTGACTAAGTTTTGTCACTAATGTGAGTGACACGATATTGACACGATATCTCAATAAGTTGCCCAGTGACTTTGGCCTGGTTTTCCCTGGCGGGGTCACATATGGTCATATGGGTCTACCAGAAGTGCTAAAAATCTTAGGAAATTCTCCTCAGAATTGTGGCCAAAAGACAAAACTGATTTTCACTGCTTGTGTAAAAAAATTGCTTCACAGACAATAATTGTTACTGCAGATTTTACCACTGCTGGTAGACCTATACATCCGTACACTTCCATACACCTGCAAATTCAGCTACTTCCTTCACAATATGGTGCCCAAATGTAGGCACTCTTTTACGCCAATCATTAACATCTGCTTTGTGACCATTTTCCACGCAATCAACAAGACATTCACTGCACAGTACCACCTCTTCACAATCTATGAATCCTGTCACACACCCTGCAAGTATACAACACACAATGTGACAATTTTTTGTCTAGGGAGCTTAGTTACCCACATACCATTGAGGTAGTTGATCAGCGAAGACATGACTGGAGTCCAAATATGGATTCTTCTTAGAACAGGGTAGTGCGGCGAGTGTTGCTAACAAGTTCTAGAGACTCTACAATCCCCTAAATTATCCAATCAACAAAACATCTCTCAACTAACATACAGGCCTGTAATAGTCAACGTTGTTACAAAAGGTCCCCATATAGGCTCATTTCTAAACAACTGAAGGCCTCTCTCACATTGGCTAATGTTAATGTTCATGAGTCCACCATCAGGAGAACACTGAACCACAATGGTGTGCATGGCAGGGTTGCAAGGAGAAAGTCACTGCTCTCCAAAAAGAACATTACCGCTCGTCTGCAGTTTGCTAAAGATCACATGGACAAGCCAGAAGACTATTGGAAGAATGTTTTGTGGACGGATGAGACCAAAACAGAACTTTTAGGTTTAAATGAAAAGTGTTATGTTTGGAGAAAGTAAAACGCTGCATTCCAGTATAAGAACCTTATCTCATCTGTGAAACATGGTGGTGGTGGTATCAGGTTTGGGCCTGTTTTGCTGCATCTGGGTCAGGACGGCTTGTCACCATTGATGAAACAATGAATTGTGAATTATATCAGAGAATTCTAAAGAAAATGTCAGGACATCTGTCCATCAACTGAATCTCAAGAGAAGGTGGGTCATGCAGCAAGACAACGACCCTAAACACACAAGTTGTTAAACGTTTAGTTAGTTATTGCTGTAAAGGTGGGTAACAGCAGATACTGAAAGCAAAGGTTCACACACTTTGTCTCTCACAAATATGTCATATTGGATCATTTTCCTCAATAAATAAATGAGCAAGTCTAATATTTGTGTCTCATTTGTTTAACTGGGTTCTCTTTACCTACTTTTAGGACTTGTATGACCAGATCCCTAATCACCAGACCACTAAACCATAGTCAGTAGTTTGAGACCTTTTTTAGATCTGGATGAGATTTGAGTGGGTGAGAGACGTTTTGTGTTGACTAGTCTCATATTAGACTCACATTCCAGTTCAAAACTAACAAAGCAACAATTGGACTCCTTGGCTGATCAAATGCATCTAAAGTAAGTGCAAAACTGTGCAAATGTGATTACTTTTAGAGTTAGAACAACACTTTTTGAAACGAGTCACTTATAATACAGTGATATAAGTCTCAAATCACCTCTTATGAAAATGGTTCGTTTTCTATTCTGTTTCTTTTGCCCAAAGCCTGTGTGAAGCTAAAAGCTTGAAGTTATTTTCATTATATAGGCCTGCTTTGCTTGGCATTTTGTCAAAAACAGTCTTATCCATGTTCTGCCCACAAATGTGTTCTTTAGTAGCATCTGTTCTAAGTTTAGAAAGGCTTTGCAGAATATAGGCAACATTTTTACACCGTTTGTAAAACATTATTTTAACTTACAAAAAAATTGCCATCTCCAAATTTCCCTGAATATCAAACACTAAATTATCAGAACGATAATTAGACTTTACATTCTGTAAACATACACTTTAACATTCACTTTAATTGTTGATTTTGATTCTTTATTTTAGAAATGGGGTGGTGGGGCTAATGTGCTGTTGGCCACAGTTCTGAGGAGAATGTCCTGTAGACTGGCATTGTTAGCACTGCTGGTAGACCTGTATGACTGTACACTTCATACACCTGCACATTCAGCTACTTCCTTCACACTCTGACCTTTAACCCCCAAATACAATCACTCCTTTATCATTAACATCTGAGACATTCACTGCACTGTACCACCTCTTCTACATCTATGACCCTGGCAAATTGTGACCCGGGAAGACATTTAGCCTCTAGAAACTTCTCTGGGACTCTGGGAAGCTGGACCTTGGGAATAAAGATAATGAGCTGATTTATTGGGAAACTTTTGTGGAAGGCATTGTTCTGTCAAGTTTATACAACCGAGTGATCTTAATCTTGTATCCTGCAGATAGTGGATCATGGTAACATAGAACCCTGATCACATAGCATCCTGGGAACATTGGATCATGGAAACTTGGAACCCTGATTAAATACTATCCTGGGAACATTGGATCATTGGAACATAGAACCCTGATCACATATTATCCTGGGAATACTGGATCATGGTAACTTAGAACCCTGATCACATAGCATCCTGGGAACATTGGACCACCCAGTATTGAGTATGGAATGTTGAGCCCCCTCCTGTACTTCCTGTTCACCTATGACTGTGTTCCTGTTTACGGATCTAATTCCGTGATTACGTTCGCAGACGACATCTCGGTGATAGGTCTGATCAGTGGTGATGATGAGACGGCCTATAGGGACGAGGTACAGCACCTGGTCACATGGTGCGACAACAACAACCTGGTGCTCAACACTCAGAAAACCAAGGAGATGATTGTGGACTTCAGGAGGAACAAGAGTGAAGCACACGCACCCACCTATATCAGCGGTGCTGCAGTAGAATGTGTGTCTGACTTCAAGTTCCTTGGCATCCACATTTCGGAGGATCTCTCTTGGTCACTGAACTCCTCCATCACAGTGAAAAAGGCGCAGCAGCGTCTTTATTTTCTGCGGAGCCTCAGGAAAGCTCACCTGTGTCCCAGGATACTGATGGACTTCTACCGTTGCACCATTGAGAGCATACTCACAAACTGCATCCCAGTGTGGTACGGCAAC
>BRDA01001013.1:5868-21551 GCA_036984385.1 Crenuchus spilurus | reverse complement strand
CAAGCCTCAGTTCTTAGCATGTTGACATGCTCACTTTCCTCCATTGTTATATGTTGTATTGATATTGTTTGTAAGAATAATGTTCAGTATATGTTAGCTTTGTAAAAAAGAAAATATTTCATTCAACATGTAGAAAACCTAGAAGTGGATGTTGTTATATCTCAGACTTGAAAGTGTTTATTATTCTTAATTTATGTTTGCTTTTTACCTTTAAATAAATGTGATTTTATTTTATTTCTATGTTTTTGCACGTTAAAAAAGCAAGAGTTTTGTCACACAGACTTGAAATTCAAAGTAGAATATATAAAAAGGCAATGTTTACTGTATTGTGCCTTAATTTAGGTTTGCTTTTTACCTTTAATGTGATTTCTAAAAATGTATTTCTTTTCTGTTTTTGGATTTTTGAAAAAAGCAAAGAGTTTTAAACTTGAACCTGAAATGGAGGCTGTTATTGTATTTTAAGCAATAAAATGTTTAATTAAAAAGCTTTAAAGTTATTTTTTGTGTATTTCTATTACTTTTAAAATAAGCTTAAGTAGTTATTGCAGAACCTGATTTCTTTCATTTATTTTTTTCCGATTACTCGATTAATCGCAAGAATAATCAATAGAATAATCGATTACTAAAATAATCATTAGCTGCAGCCCTAGTCAGGTGTAACAGTGAAGTTATCCAGATTTAAATTTAAGCCTGATAATTTATTTCTCGTGGACTTTGGGCCCAGAAGAAGGACCTCTGTTTTGTCACTATTTAAGAGAAGGAAGTTATACGACATCCAGCATTTCACGTCTTTTACACAATCTTCAATTTTCTTTAATCTGATCCTGTCATCAGGTTTAGCTGATATATAAAGTTGTGTATCATCTGCATAACAGTGAAAACTAATATTATGTTTACTTATAAAGTGGCCTAATGGAAGCATCTAAAGTATTAAAGTATTCCTTTAACGGCTGCTCATTCTGCCCCCTGGTGTTAATGAGCAGGAAGTGAAGCAGAGGAAGTTTCCTGCAGGAGAAGATTATAGCCTGCAGCGCTGCTCAGACACACACACTGACATAACACAGCAATAATTAAACACAGCAGTGTGTGTGTGTGTGAGAGAGAGAGTCCCTCCTGCAGTGCACAGCATGGTGAGTGTGTGTGTGAGTGAGTAATTAGGCTGTATGGTTCAGGCCATGGCAGCTGGATTACAGCCTGCTGCACTGTCTCTCTCTCTCTCTCTCTCTCACACACACACACACACACACACACACACACACACACACACACACACAGTATCTGAACATGTGATGTCTCTGAGACCTTATTCAGTACCTACTATGAAATAATATACAGCCCTAATTCCATAAAAGTTGGGACGCTGTGTAAAATGTAAATAAAAACAGAATGCTATGATTTGCAAATCACATAGATCCAAATTTTATTCACAATAGAACATAGAACATGTATCAGATGCTGAAAGTGAGACGTTTTACCAATGAACTCATTTAGAACTTCAGGACAGGGTCAACAAAGTTGTAAACATGTGGTACTGATAAAAACACCGGACTACATATAACAACAGCATTTTAGAGAAAGTATCTCAGAAACAAAGACGGGCTGAGGTTCACCACTTTGCAAAACCTTGCATCTGAAAATCAGGGAGTAGTTTAGATAAATGTTCCTCATTATAAAACGGCAAAGACTTTTAATATCCCACCATCTACAGTACATAATATTGAAAAGATTCAGAGCATCTAAAATGCCTGTGCACAAAGCACAAGGCCGATGGGCAATATTGAACCTTTTTCATCTTTGGGCCCTCAGAGGGCACTGCATTAAAATCAGGCATGATTATGTACTAGAAATCACTGCATGGGCTCAGGAACACTTCAAATGGTCTGTGAACAGTTTGCTGTGCAGTCCACAAAAGTTAAATCTGTGTCAACATGATCCAGAAACGCTGCCAGCTTCTCTGGACCAAAGCTGAAATACCCTCCAGAGTAATGTAAGACAGTAAAAAGTCAAATAAGTGTTTGTTGTTGTGTGTGGTGAGCGCAATCAGAGTTAATTTTTATATATTACATTTTCCCAACGTAGTAGCAGAAGTGGGGGACTCGAGTCTCATGACTTGACTCGAGACTTGCTCGACTAACGCTGGTGAACGACTCGACTTTGACTTGGTCTTTATGACTTGAGACTTAACTTAGACTTGAGACAGATGACTCGAAAAGACTTGATTTTTTAATTTAAATATTTGCAATTTCAAAACAAAGTTAGATTACGTTAGAAGATTTTATTTTGAAGCAAGATCGGCTTACTTTACAGTGCATGCAGCACGTAGAACGCTCAACACCAGCAATAACGAGCCGTTGTAGCACACGGAGTGAGGAAGAGACCAAATGTTTAATATAATTTTCGTCTGATGAACATGTGAACAGTCAACTTAAAAACGCACAAAATACTGAAACATGCAGCTTATTTTCTGAGATAATGAGAAAGAATATAACAGGATGACAGAGAAACCTAAACTAAATACTGCGGCAGCGGAATATAAAAGTATTTAAACACGTCACACGCACATTCTTCTACAAACCAATCAGTGTCGAGTGTAAGAAGACGCACACAACGTAAGTGATGACAACAGTACGTGGCTGTGCCATAATAAAAGTCCTTGGAGCGCTCGCAAAAATGCAGTGTGAAAACAAAACTAACCGGACCAAATGTATACAAAATAACAAACACACAAAATGTGTACAAAATAAAACACACAAAATATATACACAAAAAAACCAAACAAAAAATAATAAAATACATTTAAAAAAATTAAAAACACGTGGTTTTTGTATGCCACATGCTATTGTTGTTATTTTGTTCTGGTCATATCTGCCCTGTCTAGCAACCTTGACATCTAGCATATGTAAAGATAAGATTGCTTAAATTTGAAAGTTATGCTCAAGTTAAATATTTCCTTAATGTTGTGGCAGAGATGTTTGCTAGTGTGGATATGAACTGGACAAAATCACATGAATAGTATGTGACATACTAAAACATTATGTGAATGTTTTAATGGTTTGATGTTTTGTAATGTTTATAATATCAACATTTCAGACATTGTTTTTATAGGTAACAGGTTTACTTTTCAGGCAATATGTTTTTATTTATTTTTATATACTTATTTTTATTTTATCTACTATTCAGTTGATGATAAAATACTTTTTGTGCTCAGAAATGTTCATTAAGAAGCAGCTTTGAGAGATGCATTAATAGGTGATGGTGAAATGTTGTGACCCTCTTGATAGCGGAAGTAAGCCATTAAGTAAGTTATGTAATTGTATGTTTGATGTATATTTGATGTTTAATAGGTTTAGTTTATGTTGAAATAAAACTCAGTTTGTATACGACCGTCTATATTGATTTAAATGTGTAAACTGGGGCAGATCAGACCGTATTTGTATGACTTGACTTGTGACTTGCTTGAGACTTGAAGGCAATGACTTGAGACTTGCTTGTGACTTGCACATGAGGGACTTCCTCCCACCTCTGCGTAGTAGTAGCCAGTTAGCACATCCCATCTATTAGGACTCTCCCCATCACTTTGCACTGTCCCTGAGGGTGAAGACAAGCACAAGCCTCCTCCGCTGTGTGTGATGCAGCCACCGCCTCTTTTTGAGCTACCGCTGATACACCGTTACTGTGGAGCCAACGCGCTCTGAGGAAAGCACAGGATTCCCAGCTCTGAATGGACCAATCAGTAGATGCCTGAGCCAGTGGACGGTGCAATGTGAAAGTGAGAGCACCCAGAGAGAGCACGGACAATTTTTGCTCTCTTGGGCCCCGGCTATCGATAGTGAACAGCATTACCGGGGTTCGAACTCACGATCCTCTGGTCATCGTGTCAGCGTCTTAGCCTGCTGAGCCTTACACCTGTCATATTTAAACATCCATCCATTATCAACCGCTTTATCCGGGTCATATTTAAACATTTATACAAAAACATGTTTTCAAATAAATCAGCATACACAGCTGAGTAAACTGCTGAAGTGTGTCATCAAGTGCACTTCCCCTTTAATCTCTGAATCAGTGATCCGGTCAATCGAACGCTCGATTGAAGGCAACGGAGTGTTCGAAAGAATCGACTCGCTAAATGGAATCAAACTCCGCATCACTAGTCTGCTCACACACGCAGCATCAGCGCCACAAGCCCCCTCCTCGCTCCTCCTCTCTCTCTCCTCCTCCTCCTCCTCACTGGCATCTTCCGCTCCTCTGCAGCCCCCCAAACCCAGCCCGTGATCATCCGCGCGGTCTCCACGCCCCGGCCGAGCGGAGACCTGGACGTTTCTGCTCCTGGACCATCCCGAGCCGTTTTGGAGCAGTTTTAATGGAACATGGCGATACTGACTCGCTCCTGCAGCGTCGTCTGCCTGGTCTCCCTCCAGACTGCGCTGCTGATCTTCATGGTGCCGTGGACCGGCGTGGACAGCCTCACCTTTCCGCAGCATTACACGTAAGTATTGGCACCCCTGGCCGGGGGAGGCAGCCTTTATACCTGATTGGGATCATTTCTGAGCCTCGGCTTTTGGGGGATCTTTTCCACACTACCAGTTGCTCTGCTGGATCATTGATCACTTTTTTCCCAGGGCTCCACGTTGCCTGATCCAGCCGCCGCGTTTTCTCTGTGTCCGTGTGGGAAGAAGTCACAGCAGCCAGAAACGTTTTATTTGATTTCTTTTTTCACTCCCACCCTCATTCCGGCAAGCCCCGCCCCCTCTGTGCTACAACAGTGGAATGGCGCTCCGCCCTCGCCGCTAAGCACCAGCTAAGGCCCCGCCCTCTCTGCGCTGGGATTGGCTGGTAGTTCTGAAGTTACGCGTTCTAGAACGCTGCAGTTGACGAGGCGTAACAGAAAGAACCAATCGCAGCGCAGGAAGCAGACTTTGGCGGAAAACGGGCGGAACTCGGAGTCTTGAGTTATTTTACAGCCCCAGGCGAAAGATATTAACATATGTTTAGTTTTGTTTTAGTCTTCAGTTTAGTTTCACCTACTTTTTAGTGTTGGCGTAGCTTTTACTAAAGTTTCTAAAGCTGAAGTCATTAACTGTGATCACCCACCAGTTAAACATTAAAACCATCTGTTTGTATCGACACTGTTGTCTATTTTAGCTCCACTGAGCATACAGGTGCACTTACAGACTGTAGTCCATCTGTTTCTCTCTTCCACTCTGTTCTTCAATGGTCAGGACCACCTCAGAGCAACTATCTTTTGGGTGGTCTGGTGGATCATTCTCAGTGACACTGATGTGGTGGTGGTGTGTTGAGTGTTGACATAGCAGAGATGCTGGAGATGGTAAACACTGTGTCCACTCACAGTCCTATATTAGACACAAATACCTTGTAGATGTAAAGTCAGAGACAGCAGCTCAGCACAGTGTGTGTTGGTCCTCTGGTCCTGATGCTGCTGGCTGGTTGGTGCACTATTCTCACTCCAGCAGTGACACTGAGATGTTTAAAAACATCAGCAGCTCTGCTGTGTCTCCACTCTAACACACACTAACACACCACCACCACATCAGTGTCACCACCCAAATAATACCTGCTCTGTGGTGGTCCTGTAAGGGTTCTGTCCATTGAACATCTGTGGTGCAGGCTTCAGTATCAATACATAAAGTAAATCTGATTGGTATTTTGGGAGCACGTGGCTCATGGTACCCCAAGGTGGATGCAGACCTTTGCCTAGTGCCGTGGTTCTTAGTAACATAGGAAGCCAGTTTACAGTCAATGTCATGAAGTCTTCACTAATTCCAAATATGGTTCAAATCCCAAAATTATACCTATAAGATCGCTCAAACCTGTGTTGAGGGTCTATCTTAGCATAAACGTCATCTCTGAAACTGTACAGGATAAAGTAGTAAGAGGTAAACAGCATTCAGGCTTACAACCCTAAAACAGTTAGTGTTGCCTTTGTCCCAATTTCCTCCCGGTGTAGTCGTAGCCGATCAACCCACCCATTCACTACACTCTCCCAATTACTTGTAATGTCTCTGACTGTAGGAGGGTGAAGACTAACACAGGCCTCCTCCAGTGCATGTGAAGTCAGGCTCCGCCTCTTTTCTAACTACTGCTGATGCATCATCGCTGAGCCACCAAAGTGCTCGGAAGAAAGTGCAGCTCTGATACATCAGCTAACAGACACCTGAGCCAGCGGACGTTACTTAGCAGTGATGGGGACAGAGTAGTGATCTCTATCCACCCAGCGAGAGGACGGCCAATTTTAATCTCAGGCTTTGGCTCCGGCGTGGAAGAATCTAATGCCTGGAGATTACAACACTGCCATCTAGTGGTGGGGGTTTAAACACTAAATGAACTGCAAATGTAAATTATTTTTTAATAGCGTGTTTTTCAAGAATTGATATCTATCATAATTTATATCCATTGATGTATTTGTACAGTCTTAGAAACAGGGATGCTCGGCTCAGCTCAGCCGTACTGGAGCAGAAAGAACGCTGGACTGCTTTCCAAGACTGAAGTTTTAGTAACAGCTCTAACGAGTGTAACAGAACATTAGTGCTGGACTAATCAGTGCTGTAATGAAGCTGGACGTTGAATTCACGCTTTTTATGTTTCATTAAGATGACATTAGTGTTGGGAAAATGTGAGGTTATCGGTCCTGTACCTTTATGCTCATTAGTTTAAGCAGAAGCTGATCCTGGATCAGGCAAAAGAAGCCCCAGCATCACCCAGCTGGAGTTTTCTCTTTGTGTTAGGTACACTATATGTCCAAAAGCTTGTCACCCCTAATGAAGTTGACACAGATGTACAAATGCACACACATCTTGTCTAGTCCCTGTACAGAAGCCTGCTGGCAGCATGTCTAATGCCAGGTGGTCTAGAGGGGTATAAAGTCCCCTCATCCTGAGTTGAGCTGTGGAGGAGTTGGGCATGAGTTGCGGTGATGATGATCTTCCAACATCCTAACCTCAGTGACACTCTTGCGGCTGAATGCAGTCAAATCCTCACAGCAATGTTCCAAAATCTAGTAAACAAAAAGAAATGTACTCCAACAAAAGCAGCATAAACCCTTTAATAGCCTCGATTACAATGATGTAATGAATGAGCATACATTTGTCAATGTAGTGTACTAGACGTTTGAGATGATCACATCTCCGGTTCCACAGAGAACACCGTTATTGTTAGCATTGTGATGGTGAATGTACTGTAGGGTCACTGTATCTCTGTTCATATTCAGATGTTATGTAACAGAGCAGATGATCCTGTACAACAAGACATGGTTACTGTTAGGGGAGTTCCCAGGGTTCTCTTTTCCCAGGGTCATGTGTTCACTGGACCCTATGTTCTCAGGATGCTATTTCCCCAGGGGTCTATGTTACCAGTAGAACATGGAACCCTGGGGTAGCACATGTAGAACTGGAGAACGTAGTACTGGCACCACTGTTGGTGTTATTCTGTACACACTTACTGTAGAAGATGATGGAGGCGGTACTGCAGAAGATCTCTTTAGTGCATTACTGCACAGTGTCCTGAGGGAGAACAGTCACCTCACAAAACACAGCCTGGACAGCAGCTGGACAAAAGTGTGTGTGTGTGTGTGAGAGAGAGAGAGAGATGCTCCACATGCCTTCCTGGGGAAAAAAACAGAGAAAAAGCAGATGCACCAGGGGACTCTCTGGAGCAGTAATAAAATCCAATCACAGCATGATATGTTTGGAGGAGGAAGCTGTTGGCCAATCAGAGAGCAGCTCTGTAGGACAGTAGAATCAGAGCCTGTTAGAGAGAATGATGAATAGCAGAGAAGTGTGAGAGGGAGCAGCTCTCTATATCTCTCTATCTATGTATCTGTGTTTGTCTCTCGCTATTTCTCTCTGTATCTCTCTCTCTTTGTGCGCCTCTATGTCTCTGTGTATCTCTCTCTCTCTCTCTCTCTCTCTCTTTCTCTGCACCTCTCTCTCTACCTCTACCTCTGTATCTGTGTGTATGTATCTCTCTCTCTCTACCTCTACCTCTGTACCTGTGTATCTCTCTCGCTCTCTCTCTGCACCTCTCTATCTACCTCTGTATCTGTGTGTATCTCTCTCTCTCTCTCTCTCTCTCTCTCTCTCTCTCTCTCTCTCTCTCTCTCTCTCTGCACCTCTCTCTCTCTGTCTCTCTGCACCTCTCTATCAACCTCTACTTCTGTATCTGTGTGTGTATCTCTCTCTCTCTCTCTGTATGTGTATCTCTGTATCTCTTTCTCTCTTTCTGTTTCTCTATATCTCTATGTATATCTCTCCTATCTCTGTGTGTGTCTCTCACTCTTTCTCTGTATCTGTGTAACTCTCTCTCTCTCTCTCTCTCTCTCTCTGTATATCTATTGCCCCCCCTCTCTCTGTGGTGTAAATGTCAGGTGAGAATGGAAAAGTGTTGTAAAACAAGTACATACTGTGTGTGTGTGTGTGTGTGTGTGTGTGTGTGTGTGTGTGTGTGTGTGTGTGTGTGTGTGTGCTGACCTGGAGGGAAAAAGAAGAGAAGTAGGAGATGGAGTGTGCTCAGAGAGAACTGCAGCAGACATATAATATGAGTAACACTGATATTGTATAATTGCTCAAATGTTGCTCTTTGATGTTTCAGGAGACTTAAATGAGATGCTCCTCAATCTCTTTATGAGAACTATCAGGAGACAAAAAGGAGAACTGAGAAACGTCTGCTGCAGATATTATAACAGTCATTGTAACAGAGAAGACTCAGTCCTGGATGGTTCTTGTTGAGATATGTGAGCAAATCTGAGCCTAAAGCGAGACTTCATTGAGATATCTGCTAAAACTCAAGGGGAGGAATGTGTGAGATGATTGGTTCCTCAGGAGAGACATCTGAGCAGCAGAACTGCTTGTAGAGATGAATCCTTCAGCCCACACATGGGCTCTTATTCAGATGCTACATAGCCTGTCTGGATTAGCTTTAGACGCAAACGTCTCATAGATGTCCAGAAACAAGTCTCCAGTGCTCGTTCATTAACAAATGAAGTGATTGTTGTTTTCGTCACAGTTTTAATTAAATCAGTTTCATTTGTGAAGCTTACTGTTGCTAAGTGTGGCGGTTTGACTCAGCAGGACAGTTTCTGGCTAGGAAATTTGGACACTCTCTGTAATGCCCACAATGGAGCTTGAATTTTACATTATTTACATTAAAATATATTAAATTATCAGTGTGATATCAGTATCACAATCAGTTCATTATCAGTTATTATACTGGACCCATATCGGTACATCTTTACTGCAGTGAAGTTAGTTTAATGTTGGACATTTCTTTGACATTCAGAACTCTGCTTTTCCTCCCAAGTCAACAAAAAATGGAAGAAGACAACAAACTACAATCACAACCTTTACTAAACTACACTTGTTATGATGAAGACAGAATAAAGCCGCTTAGCTTTGTTTTTGTTAGCTTGTGTAGTGTTTAGGGTTGCCAACTATCCCATAAAATACGGAAACATTCCTTATTTGTAAACTAAAAGTCGGGTTCCATATTGAACCGATACGGGATGCACTTTGTTCCATATTTTTAATCAAAGGGTGAGAAATGCTTAAGATTGGATTGAGACAGAGCGAATGAAAAGGAAACTTGCTCCTCAGTCTGTCTTGTCATGTTCCAGTACACAGAGTCTGTGTGAGTTAGTGATGAGTCTGTTAGAGTGAAGTGAACGATCAGAGTTTGTGTTAGCTTCTGTTGTGTGTGTTAGCTTGTATTGTGTGTTATCATGGGTTGTGTTTGTTAGCTTGTTGTGTGTTAGCTTGTGTTGTGTGTTAGCATGCATTGTGTTTGTTAGCATGCGTTGTGTTTGTTAGCATGCGTTGTGTTTGTTAGCTTGTGTTGTGTTTGTTAGCTTGTGTTGTGTGTGTTAGCTTGTGTTGTGTGTTAGCATGGGTTGTGTTTGTTAGCTTGTGTTGTGTGTGTTAGCTTGTGTTGTGTGTGTTAGCATGGGTTGTGTTTGTTAGCTTGTTGTGTGTTAGCTTGTGTTTGTTAGCTTGTGTTGTGTGTGTTAGCTTGTGTTGTGTGTTAGCTTGTGTTGTGTGTTAGCTTGTGTTGTGTGTTAGCATGGGTTGTTTGTTAGCTTGTGTTGTTTGTTAGCTTGTGTTGTGTGTGTTAGCTTGTGTTGTGTTAGCATGGGTTGTGTTTGTTAGCTTGTATTTTGTGTGTTAGCTGGTGTTGCGTTTGTTAGCTTGTGTTGTGTTTTTTTAATCTTGTGTTGTGTTTGTACTCGGTGGCTGCAGTGTTAGGGACCATCTCACAATTACCAGAAGAAATGTGAAGTGTTTCAATGTCTGTAGCCAATGACACTCACACACAAAACATCCATGTGACTTTAGACGTGTTCATCATTTTCTTTCATGTTTTTTAAATATTAGTAATAATGTAACATTCATCTTCATACATATTCATATATTACTGTATTTGTTTTATATGCAAATAGAAAAGAACAATCAATTAAAATACAGATGTTCATTTCTGAATAAGTACAACATAGATAGATAGACAGACAGACAGATACTTTATTGATCCTAAGGGAAATTAAGGACTTATAATACAAGACTTATTTGGGGAAATAGTTTAGTTACTAATTTTATAATAATTATAGAAGTGAACATCTGTATTCAGTATTCAGCCAAATGTTTAATTTTGTGAGATTTTGGTGCATCCCTAATATACATTCTTGTTCTAGATGTGTGTACAGCTGTAATATCAGGCTCATGTGTTCTACGAAACGGTTTCTGTATGCTAGCTTTAGCGGCTTTAGTATCACTCTGCTTAGCGATCTGGCTGTATGTGTTGAAACAGGGTTAGTGAGGCCCAGCGGACCTTCAATTTTTTATAGCCTCACTCGCTCCAGCAAAATCATAAATCGGCCTCTCGGAGGAAACAGTGTCTGCAACGTATGGATGGGTGTGGAGCTGCTGCTGTCATAATAATCCAGAAGAAATCATTGATGTTTCTGCTTAAATTCCGCAAGTTCTGCAGAGTGAAATCAATTAATCTCAAACACAAATAACATGGAAGAAAAAATGATCTGACTTGTCAATATGTAGAGATATTTGACCACTATTATTGCAATATTGTTATTTTCTTATGCTGGGTGTGATTATATTGATTAGTGTATCTGCTTCTATAGATACTGTAACACTATTAGCATTATTTTGGACTGCACTAAGAAGATGTACACCCAGCTTTTTCTCCATATACCATCTAAACAGTGAATGCTGCGTTGGTCATTTTGGAGCAGGAAGTGCTAATCTACAATCAGTTTTAGTGATGATGGGCATCATAAATCCAGAGTAATCTGATGTAAGATCAGTCTTCAACCAGCACTGCTGCTGTCTGAAGTGTCTGTCTGTAGTGCTGAGCTTTTATTCATCTTTATAGTTCAAAGTGGGGCCTCATTTGGGGAGGGGGGCACCACCTAAAACTTTGCTGCGCACCCCGTATCACTGTGCAGATGCTTGTGGACTGTAGCTGTGTTGCTGATGCTGTGCATGATGAGCAGAGATGCTGTAGATTTATGGTTAGTGAGTCTCACTGCTGCTCTGTAGAGGAGGATAATTACTGGTGTGTGTTTCTCTTCCTTTCGTGCCTCGCTGAGTGTCAGTCTGAGTGTTTTTGTACACACTCGTTTTCTGTCTCGTTCTCTCTCTCTCTCTCTCTCTCTCTCTCTCTAATATTTGATGCTTTATGCTCACCACTGAGCATACAGACTGTAGTCCATCTGTTTTTCTGGGTACTTTGTTCACCCTGTTCTTCACTGGTCAGGACCCCCACAGAGCAGGTATTATTTGGGTGGTGGATCATTCTAGGTGACACTGACGTGGTGGTGGTGTTTTAGTGCAAGTTGAGTGTTGACACAGCAGAGCTGGAGATTTCAAACACTGTGTCCACTCACTGTCCACTCTATTAGACTGTTAGACACGCCTACCTTGTTGGTCCACCTTGTAGATGTAAAGTCAGAGACAGCAGCTCAGCACAGTTTGTGTTGGTCCTCTAGTCCTTCAGGACACTGTTTGTCCAGCAGTGACACTGAGGTGTTTAAAAACTCTAGTATGCTGTGAAAAGTTTATTTGTATATTTATTGTTATTATTATATTTATATTATTATTAATAATAATATTTATATTTATGTGTGTGTGTGTGTCTGTATGTGTGTGTAGGATAATGCACTGGGCTCGGAGGATAGAGCAAGAGATTGACAGAGTCCTGCAGCAAATCAGTGGAGCACAGCAGCTAAGGGGGGTAAGTGTGTGTGTGTGTGTTCATGTGCGTGTGTGTGTGCGTGTGTGTGTGTGTGTGTGTGTGTGTGTGTGTGTGTGTGCATTTGATTGACAGATACATCCGTTTTCCTCTGAGCACTCGCACTGAATAATCTGAGTGTGTGTGTTTGGCTCCAAGCATGTATCTGTCAGAAGTTGTGTCTGTGTGTGTGTGTGTGTGTTTTGTTTATATTACTTTGTGGGGACTGAAGGTCCTCATAATAATAGTAATATAGGTATAATTTGTAGGAGTGGAGATTTGACTTCACCAAAATAAATGTAATTTCACCACAAAATTTCACACTAAAAGAACAGAAAGACTGATTTTACATTACTGAGATTAAGTTTATGGTTGCAGTTAGATTACTAAGATTAAGATTAGGATTATGGTACATATCTGATATTAAGAATTTGATTAGAGTTAGATTACTGAGATGAGAAATAGGATTAGATTACTGAGATTAGGATTAGGATTAGAGGTAGATTACTGAGAATAAAATTAGGATAAGGGTACACAGATTAAGAATAGGATTAGAGTAAGATTACTGAGATTACAAACAGGATTAGAGTTATATTACTGAGATTAAGAATAGGATTAGTGTTAGATTACTGAGATTAATGTTATAATTAGGGTACATAACTGAGATTAAGAAGAGGATTAGAGTTAGATGACTGAGTTTAAGATTAATATTAGAATTGGACTACTGAGATTAATAATATGATTAGAGTTAGATTATCAAGACTTAGATTAGGGTAAAATTACTGAAACTAAGATTAATGTTACATTTAAGTTACTGGGATTAATATTAATATTAGGGTACAACTATTGAGATTAAGATTATGGTTAAGGTTAGATTACTGAAATTTAGATTTTGTTTACAGTTAGGATACTGAGAATAATATAAAGGATTAGGTGTTAGATTACTGAGATCACTAAGTGTGGCTGTGTGTGCGTGTGTGTGTGTGTGTGTGTGTGTACTGAGGGCAGAAAAAAAAATCCAGAATTTTCTGCCAAATATTAGTGTTTTATTCAGAGCACAGTGAGCTGAAATGTCAGGCTCTGACTCATAACACACACACACACACAAACACAGTCACACAGACACACAGCATGGTCATTAAACTGATCGATCACACTAAACACTGTTTCTAATCAGCACAGGTCAGACTTATACACATTCATATTGTTTTACTAAAAGCAGTGTTTAAGTCTTCAGCTCCAGAAAGTTCAATACTTGAACTGTAAGAGATGGAAAAAAGTTATATGGATAATATTTTTATTTTATTTTTACCCTGAGGGACACTATATCATTTGTGTTATTGTATGTCCCCAAATCAATTTTTATAATAATAATAATTCATATTCACATCATAATTTCCAAACTACCTTTAAGGCTGTTTTCATTACTGTACCTTTAAGACTGATAAATGTAAATGATCTCTATTGTTACTAGCTGTTCCTCATTCAAATAGCAGTCCAGGCTGGAACACTTCAGTCAAAATTAATTGTAATATGTAAATTTTTTCTGTGACATTACAAAAACAGTGAATTTGAAACAGGACACTTTCATAGTTTAATTTACAAGCATAAACTGTACTACAGCAAAGGCTATTTCTGGATATTTGATCATTCACTAGGTATGTGGTTTTTACATTTGGAGTAAATTACAGAATTCATTTTTAGGCTAAATATAGTGTAGGAGTCATGCCAGGTTTATGTGCAGTTTAATGTTTGCATATATTTTAGTACCACTTTAGTCCATTTTAGGCTGCACTAGCTGATGGGTCACAGAGGGTTACAGTATAGGAAATATTTTGTGGTGGTGGGAACATACAATTCTTTTTACACAGTCATGATCACTAAACCATCGCAGAATACTGACCATAAAATTTTGAACATAAAATACTGACCATAAAGCAACAAAACAGAATACTGGGAAGGCTTATACTGCTTTCATATTTTAAAGGTTGTATTTATGAAACGAGAGGACATGAACTCCATGATCATGTTAACTCAAGGGAAACTCATGTCAGGTGTAGGGGCCGTGTTGATACAGTATGGCAGCTGTTAGTATGGATGTTGTCCTACAGTCAAAACTTTTGCATTCATTGCTGGTAGTTTTGCTACAACTGTAACTGTAAAACTTACAATTACGTTAATGACTAATAGCAACAAAGCTAATCAGAAGATGTTGCACTGAAAAAGTGGCCTAGCGATGCCGCTGGTTTCCTGAACTGTTATGCTGCAACTTCGTGTGAGGAACATAATGGAACATGATCAGATCATCTCAGTTAATTCTGTAATCTTGTGACTTTGCTGGGCGGAGTTTGCAGTAACAGGTTGCTGGAATGTGTGCCTGAATGACTATAAGCTCATTTTGATGAATTTGGACAGAGCTGGAGAGAGAAACTGGAGAAAGAGAGAGAGAGAGAGAGATGAATGTGTGTACTGATAGACAGTCCTGCGTCCTTTATGTATTCCCTGAGCTGAGCAGATGGCCTGGCTGTAAATGATAATGTGTGTTTGCTTTTCCTTGAATAATTTTCCTTCAAGCAGTGCTGACCGATCCACCAATCAGACTGAACTCTTTCTACTTGATCAGAAACCTTTCTCTTGTAGCTCCACCCACTGTTCACTTTATCAGAAACCACTCTCTTGTAGCTCCACCCACTGTCCACTTTATCAGAAACCACTCTCTTGTAGCTCCACCCACTGTCCACTTGATCAGAAACCCCTCTCGTAGCTCCACCCACTGTCCACTTGATCAGAAACCCCCCTCTTGTAGCTCCACCCACGGTCCACTGGATCAGAAACCCCTCTCTTGTAGCTCCACCCACGGTCCACTTAATGAGAAACCCCTATCTTGTAGCTCCACCCACTGTCCACTTGATCAGAAACCCCCCTCTTGTAGCTCCACCCACGGTCCACTTAATGAGAAACCCCTATCTTGTAGCTCCACCCACTGTCCACTTTAGGAGAGAACTTCTGGTGACATTTTTATAGAAACGACTCGACTATTTAGGTGACTATTGAGGTTTAGTGTTTGTTAGCAATGTCCACCTCCAGTTCTAAAGTAAAGAAGCAAACCATGGACTCTTGGCTATGAGATACATCTGCGCTAAGTGGAAAATTGAGTAAATCGTTGCTATTGTAACAAAACCTTGTATCTCCAAAATGGTCACTTTATAGGAGAAGGAAAAAAAGCATGTCAACTTTTTGAAGTCAGCGCAAATTTGGATAATTTATATTGGTCCAGTGATCATGAGATAAAGAACAAAATAACGTAAAAATGATCAATGCAAATCAAAATTATTAGCCCTTGGAGGTCTGGATTTGGAATCATACTCAAAATCTCATACCACCCTCATGGAGTCTGTTTCTGACCGTTTGAGCAGAAACATGGATATTAGTTG
>BRDA01001009.1:40701-52275 GCA_036984385.1 Crenuchus spilurus | reverse complement strand
ATTTTGAAACAACATATTTTTCCCTTAAAATGATACATTCTCTCAGTTTAAACTTTTGATCTGTGATTTGTGTTCTATTCAGAATAAAATATTAGGTGTTGGCACCTCCACATCATTGCATTCAGTTTTTATTCACAATTTGTTTAGTGTCCCAACTTTTTTGGAATCCGGTTTGTACATGTTTCTTTCTTTCATGTCTTTCCCTTGTGCTGGACAAAAGTATTGGGACACCTGCTCATTGCTTGTCTGTCCAGGGAAGGTTTTCTACCAGAATATTGCTTAAGGATTTTACTGCAACCATTGGTCAGGATGTTAGGTCATCGCCCTCAACTCAAAAGTATTGGATGGAGCAGAGAACACATTTCCACTACACCAGAGTTCAATGCTGGATTTACACCCCTCTAGCCCACACCTGGCATTAGACATGGTTCTAGTTTAGTCCTATTCTATTAGCAGTACTTCTCTACAGGGACTAGACAAGCTGTGTGTGTGCATTTGTACATCTGTGTCAACGTAAAGTAGAGAATGCATTCGTTAGAAAGGGTGTCCACAAATTTGGACAGATAGTGTATTAGAAGTAACAAAAATAGTGTGAAAATATTGATACATATCGAAGATTGTGATTTGTGATACTGTATTGACTGTCAACTTTTTCTTTTACTCAGATTTTATGCAAATGATGTGTTTTTATACAGTATTATGATAGAATACAAAAAAAAATCACAATATACTGCCTTGCCCACAGCAATATATTGTAATATTTTGAATCCTAACACTTGTATCGTGAAACATATTGTGTTGCCAAGTTAATTCCAAAACACAGTCCTAGAAAAATTCACAGATAAGCAGGTCTGAGTCTGGTCAGTACTTGGATGGGAGACCTCATGTGTGTCTGGAAATGGGGCTGGTGGACAACAGGAGGCACTATTGCTGTGTTCTGTGTGGATCCCAATGCTGCAGTGCAGTGATGGGGACACTGTCTTGTATAAACTGTCTCAGATGAGGTCCTCTGCTCATTTCCTCTAAAGAGTAGGTCCTGCGTAAATGTCCCACTCCTAATCATCTTCATCTTCATAAACTGGCTCAATCTCTCCTCACCTCTCTGTCTAATAGCTAATGTGTGGTGAGAGTTCTGGTGCGGACTGGACTATTGGTGGTGGCTGAGGTGACTCTACTATCTGTCGCAAATATCCGAGTGCTTTGAAAAGTACTGTAGAAATGAACTACATATTAAACAAGCTGTATTAGATACTGTGCCTTTAGGAAATACACATACAGTATAAGATGTATGCAAATGACCTCTGTTCTGATTGTCTTGTATGATGTCTCATTTCAGAAAAAAATGTCTGCCACAGTTATTAGATAATTGCATAATGGCATAAGCATACTAATTTTCCATTTTATTAATCGCCATTTTCATTAAACTAATGCAAGTTAATATACGTAAAAGAAAGCAGAAAATGTACAGGGCATCTCAAAATAAGGAAACACTCATATAAAATGAAAATGTTTTGACAGATGGTGATTAGATGTTAGATGTGGGGGAAGCCTGTTAGGCAATGTCACCAACATGGCGGCATTCTTGAAGGCAGGTGTGTAGGACATCAAACTGATAGAGAATTCCACCAGAAACACAGTCTTGTGCTTCATGTCAATGTAACTTCATTCATTCTGATGTTAAAACAGCACACAATTGACCATAAAGGCTACTAAATGTGCTGGATATGGTGTCCACCATGCTGGAGTGTTGATGTTCTCCTTTTCTCTCATTCCTGATGAACTAAAACATCTGACTGAACGTATAAACCATTCTGTCTTTAAGATCAGCATCATTCTGTACCTTCAGAGAGTAAACAAGAGCCTGGACATGAGCCCACAGAGAGAAATCCAAAATCAGGAGAACGTGGTGGATACTCAATGGATGACTGATCCACTTTTGGGGAAACTGCACATCAGGATAGTTCCTGACATCACCATCTTTCACATCAGCTGTACAGAAGAAACATCACTGTTTTAACATCAGAACAAAGTTATGTTGACATGAAGTACAGCTATAGTGTTCTGGTCAAATCCTCTACCAGATAGATGTGTCACACACCTAACCACACAACTGAAGTTCAGTGCAAGGCTGCATTTCAGTTCTGGTTTTAACCGGACCTCGGCCATTCCCACTGACCACACGGAAGGGTGTAGCACATACATCACAAAAGTAGCCACGTACAGTATAAGAGGTGCTGGGGCAGTCAGAACACACTCACACAAACACAAACATGCGTCACATTGAATTGATTGTAGATTTTCATTACAACAAAGCAGGAACACCTGTCCACTTATTTGAAGACTGATGCCAACTAATTAACTAACAAAATATTTGATTGTAACAAGAATCTGTAGCCAGAAGAGATATTTGCCTATAAGATCAGACACCTATGGACAGGGTTGTCATAGTGCGAGAAAAGGTGGTATTGAGTTACCAGGGCCCCAAGTGGGGGGAGGACCCTTGAGGAGTCAGGAATTTTCTTTCTTTTTTTTTTTTAATATTAACAGAAATCACATTTAATAATAAGAGGGTTAGCCCTGCTTGTGCATAGGGCCCAGAATTTGGTGCTACACCCCTGCCTGTGGGTTATAATAATGCAGTCAGAACACACTAGCTCTTGGCACCAAACACAAATAAGCATCCATTCATCAATACATTGAAAATTTCTTCACGTTGCGTTCAGATCGTAATGGAGCAACCCATAAGGTGTCGTTGGGGATTCCCTCAAAAGGGAACATCGAGGTGCAGTGGTCAAGGGCATATTGGTGCCCATTCTCACTGCCTCATCCTGATTTTTTTTCCCATTTGTTTTATGCTTGCAATTATCATGACATTATTGCATGAATCGTGCAAAATAAAGCTGCCAATCACCAACTGTGGGAGGAAACACAATTGGTCTGTGTGCCTGATTACAGGTAGCATTTTTACAACCCTAAATGACTACAGGCTGAATACACTAGGGAGGTGTGAGGGAGGATAAAACATGGACAAAAGTGCACAAAAATGGAACCTCACTTCTTGGAATTCCTGTGATGTAGCCTATGGCCACACACCATTTTTGTTGTAAATAGTTGCATACGTATGTTTAGATTTTATCTCAGTTTTACGTTTATATGTTATTTTTGCCCTGGGAATGAAATACCTGTAGCGTAACTGTCTAACCTATGGCCACATGTGAAAAGTTGTAGCTTAAAAAGTTATAGCTTAATTTTATCTACATTTCACATGTATATTTTCACATTTGTGACCTGTCGCCATTTTCAGCTTTTAAAATGTTTCACTGAGCATGTTTCAGTTTTTATTGCTAAAATGTTCAAATCCTTTTGTATTTTGTGTGTATGTTAATAATGTATATCAAATAATTGTCATGTTATGTATGGGATGTCGGAGAAGAAAATACATTGAACACATAATAGAAAAGTTTTTTTCTCAAAATATAGACTGATTCAACACAGAAGACATGCTACATGATTGTATGATTTATTGTGAGTGAATGTTTGGTCAGTACTCTTCTTTGGATATTTGAGAAAATAAGAATAAAATGACTAAATATTAGCTGTAGTGCTAAAGGTTTACTAGAAACAACAGAAACTAGTGACATGTTAGTTTAGTCAAGTTTTACAATATTAAAATATAAATTCTAAAGTAAATCTGTCTGTGTTAACCTTGTGCATCACACAAAACATCATTCTTTTGTTTCCATCCATCATTCATTCACATATTCATTCATTCATTCATTCATTCATTCATTCATTCAGTTGGTCTTTCATTCTGTCAATAATAACTGCATCCATTGACTTTGAAAGCCCTGACCAAGTGTTTGGAAAAAAAGATGTTACACAAGCGTACCATTTCACAGGCACATGGCAAAATTGACAGCAGTGCCAATTGATTTGTACTTACTCTGATGTTATTTTGTAGTATATTCATCTAATGTGATTCTAACAGTAGATAGTTTTCTATTGGCAGTGAATGAAAACAGAGACAATGTGGGGAAAACAAATGCAGATACACTTAGTCAGAGCACTAATGCATGTGAACGTGTCTTGACTTTCAGTTTGTCACCCAACCAGAGCCCAATCACTCCGAGCCCCTGCAGCCCATGCAGTCCTTGCAGCCCTTTACAAACCCTTCATCCGTGGAGGTAAGACAGCCGCTTTACATGGTGAACGTTTGTGCAATCAGTTCCAGTGATAATCAGTCTTGGGTCGTGATAAATGAAAAGCAGAAATGCAATTATTCTGCATTATTCATACACAGTAAATAGGGGATCTTATATAGGGAAGTTAATCTTTTATTTATGTATTTAAGATGGCTTATGAGCCTTAAAATTAGCCATTCAAGCCAAGGAAATAAATGGATCCTATAGCCTATGTATTGCACAATAAATAACTGCCATTACACAAGATTGTAGGCCAGCAGCCTATTAAATGCATTATAAATAACACTGTATTGATAATATAATACAGCATAAGTAGTGAAGTATCTGAACACATTTGAGTAAATACCTTGAAACTGTACTGTTGTTATATCCTAATCCTAGTTTTAATCTCAGCCCAAATATCCAGTTAAAGTCTGTTGTAAAACGGCATATCTATAACAGTGTTTTGAGTATGATGAAATGATCTGTATATTATTAAGTGTTATATGTTCATTTACATCTCAGGCTAACATCTACACATCTGAAATCAATTAAATTCAGTAGATTTGACAATTGCAAAACTTCACTGATAATCAATTAGCTAAGTTAGACTGAAGATCTAGAGCTCCCTGGCAGGGCCGTGCAGAGACCTTTGGACGGGCAGGTGCTCAAAGTCAAAAGGGGGCACATGGAGCACAAATTTGAATCACCATACAGAAACATACCTTACAATATAACCGGTTGATTTGTAGCAACCCAAATTCATAAAGAATGCAAGGTTATAAAAGTTACATATTTTATATTTATGCATATTATATTTAATTGTGTGCATATAAATGTTATAAACAAGTTCTGATTTATTTAAATGAGAGGAAATCACAATTCAAATTCTTCTAATTAATTATTATTGTTGTATTTATGCTAATATAGTCCAAAATTTTGTGAATAAGCATGTAAATTGCATAGTTTTAGTGAAATAACTTATGCCTCATTGCCCCTTGAAACATATATGTAGGAAAAACACTGCAACTCACTTGACAGTAAAATTATACATAAAATTATAATATATAATATACATATCAACTATACATCTCTCTGATGCACTTTGCCTATGACAAAAGAAACATATAGAAACAAAAAGAAGCCATACATACAGGCATACAGACATACTTTTCCCGCTCAGCACGCTGTGTGCTTAATTAGCGGCTGTAACTTATGAGAGTGTGTGCAGAGTCAGACGGACACAGGATGCTGCTCACTTCACTAACTTCGTCAGTCATCTTGCAAGAATACACCGTGGCATGCACAAACAAATACCACTGCAAAACCTACTCAGTGGACCGTCAGTTGTATGGCATCATAACAGGCTCAGCTTAAGCGTAAACATAAAACAGGTATTGTAAATGTAAGTTTTAAGTATCATAAATGTAAATCTGTAAATAAAACTGTAAAATCGTAAATTAATAACATAATCATAAACAAAAAATACTGATTGTAAATGTAATACTTACATTTTCGCTTCTCATTAGTTTTCACTTCACAAGTTACGTTTATCATTCACAAATTACGGTTACAATAAATTTATTTTTGACCCTTTTTTGATGGGGGTGGGGCTTAACATCCATTGGCTAGAGGGACAGGATATTATGACATCACCTCAGCCGAAAACAAACCCCACAAAATGAGAGGGTGTCACTACCCGATCCGTTAACCCTGCCTGATTTGTACCATGCATGCATATAAGCATGTCATTTCTGGATAAAGTTTTATGAATTGCATTAAATCAGAGTCGGTTTTTTTGGTGAAGGATGAGAACTTTTGCACTTTGCAGAATTATTTACAAAAGGGTGGACTTACATAGACTTACATAGATGGTGGGGAGCACATCTGTGTTAAGCAGCAGCAGGGTTGCCAGGTCTCTACTACCTTTTAACTCCTTATATTTTTAACACCACAGTTACATGTTCAAAATATCTGTGTTAGTATAAGTGTTTTTATGGCTATGACTGTGGTGTACACAAGGAGTTAATTGGCAGTGAACAACTGAGTGTGAAGAGCTATGGGGTAGACTTACAAGTATTAGATGACTTATTGGAATGGGATCTGAACATATAAATTTAGAGTAGAGAAAAGGGGATGTTTTAAAGAATGTTGCAAAGAAAAGCAATAAGGGAGGTATGTTCTTCTTACATTATATTTACTACTACTAATAATAATAATGCTAACAATAATATCTGTGATTGAACGCTCTAGAATTTAGGCTGGTGTCAGGTTGTATAGGGAGGGGGCTTTATGCCTGACATCGGGTTGGAGCTTTTTAGGGACCTGGCAACCCTGCTGCTGCTCGCAGATCTGCTCCCCACCGTCTATGTAAGTCCAATCTTTAGTAAGTAATCCTGCAAAGTGTGAAAAACGCAAATTATTTCTTTTAAACAAACAATTAAACATAAATTTAATAAAACTATAAAGTGCAAAAGTTCTCATCCTTCACCAAAAACGTGAAAAGTGTATTACATTTACAAACAGTATTTTTCGTTTATGATTGTTTTTAATTTTACGATTTTACAGTTTCATTTACAGATTTACATTTATGTTTACAATACTTAAAACTTACGTTTACAATACCTGTTTTATGTGTATGCTTAAGCTGAGCCTGTTTTGATGCCATACAGGTTGTGTGGGCACGTGACATTAGGTCAGTGAGGGCACGTCTATGTGGATCATGTGACCGACCGAGGGTAGATCTAAATTATTATTATTTGTTATTATTATTATCATCTTGGGCCACACAGACAGACATTCACACACACACTTAAAAAAAATTAATTAAAAAAAACATTTTGACAAAAAGGCACTTTGGGCAGAAAGGACGAAAGGGGCAGGTGCTCCAGCACCCTCCGCCCCCGCCCCTCTGCACGTGCCTGCTCCCTGATTCAGTTCTTGGTTATGGCAGCATGCAGACTTGGGGCAGTTGTGACCTGAAGTGAGCATGGGACTGAAAGTTTGCTTGGATTGAACCCATGAGCGAGCAGGATGCTGCTGAAGTGCTCTTGAGCAAAGCACCTAACCCTCAACTGCTTCCTGCTGCTGATGATAGAGCTGCACCACACTTTGCGTGTGAGAAAGAGTTGGTTCTTTCTGATATGATTTATTTAATCTACAAAGGCCCACTCAAAATATAACTCCAAATAAGAAAAAGTTGGGACAGTATGGAAAGTCCAAATAACAATAATAAATAACAAATAGCAAATGTTTCCTACATTTACTTTGACTCTTATTTCATTGCAGAAAGTATGAACCCAATCTATTTCATGTTTTGTCTGGTCAGCTTCATTTCTTTTGTTAATATACATCCATTCTGTCATTTTAGGCTTGCAAAACATTTTTAAAAAGTTGGGACGGTAAAGCATTTACCACTTTATGTTGTCATTCCTTCTCACAACATGGAAATCATGTTTTGGCATCAAGGATGCCAAGTGATGAAATGTTTCAGGTGTTATTTTGTCCTATTCTTCCAATAAACATGTCTTAAGGTGTACAATAGAACAGGGTTGTCATTGTCACATTTTTTGTGTCTAAATTCTTCACACATTCTCTATTGGGGAGAAGGTCAGGACTGCAAGCTAGTCAGTCCACTTGTACCCTCTTCTTTCATGGCTATGCTTTTGTAATGTGTGCAGCATGTGCTTTTGCATTGTCTTGTTCAAAAAATGCATGGACATCCCTGGAAAAGTTATAGTCTTGAAGGCAGCATGTGTTGCTCTAAAATATCAATCTGGAGCACACAGAGTCCATTTCTTTTTCTAAAAAAATGGAATGCTGATTGGTCTAACCACAGTACACATTTCTGCTGTGTGATGGTCAATCTGCCTCTGAGCACAGAGAAGTCAAAGCTGCTACTGCACATGTTTACCGTAAGGCTTCCGTTTTACACAGTTAACTTTTAAGTGACATTTGTGAATGTAACTATTGTAGTGCTTGACAAAGGTTTACCAAAGTAATTTATTGTCCAGTTGTTTATATCAGTGATGAATGGTGGTTCTTGATGCAGTGCTATCTGAGGGATCAGAGATCACAGGTGTTTATGTACTTGAAAGATTCCTTGAAATGTTGAATTATATTATGCAGAGCAGACCTGGGCATTGTATGGCCAGCGGGCCACATCACATAAAAGTAAAAGTAGATAAAAGTAGATAAAGAGAACCCAGTTAAACAAATGAGACAAAATATTATACTTGGCCATTTATTTATTGAGGAAAATGATCCAATATGACATATTTGTGAGAGGCCAAAGTATGTGAACCTCTAGGATTAGCAGTTAGTTTGAAGGTGAAATTAGAGTCAGGTGTTTTCAATAAATGAGATGACAATCAGGTGTGAGTGGGGACCCTGTTTTATTTAAAGAACAGGGATGTATCAAAGTCTGTACTTCACAACACATGTTTGTGGAAGTATATCATGGCACAAAGGAGATTTCTGATTGAGCTCAGAAAAAGAGTTGTTGATGCTCATCAGACTGGAAAAGGTCACAAAACCATCTCTAAAAAGTTTGGACTCCACCAATCCACAGTCAGACAGATTGTGTACAAATGGAGGAACTTCCAGACCACTGTTACCCTCCTCAGGAGTGGTCGACCAACAAATATCACTCCAAGAGCAAGGCGTGTAATAGTCAGTGAGGTCACAAAGGACCCCAGAGTAACTTCTAAAGGTGATATAAAAATAAAACGCCCTTCAACCCCTGGACTGTGCCCTAAGTGGGGCCCAGTACAGGAGCCCAGGTGGGAAAACAAAACAAGTAACCTATTACGCCTAAGCACAATGACAAGACATATCAAGTGGTGGGGGTAGGGCAGGGTGGGTAGGTGGGTAAGGAATGGAGATAGGCCAGCGGCGACAGACAGTCCGGCAGCATCAGAGCGCTCTCGCAAAGGAGTTGTCATGCCCTGCCTGGGAGTAAGCCATCAAAGGCGGTTGGTAATGGATTAACGGGTAGTAGGAGGGCAGGGCAGTTGACCACAGGTTTTTTGCTCCTTCAGCAGTCAGAGAGTCTGTGTTTCTCAGTCCACAAGTTGTCACATGATGAGCATAACAGCTGTGTAGCCTTGAACAGCTTCCAGGCTTCCAACAAATCGTCCTCCTTATCAGGAAAAAAAGATAGGATGACAGGTCCATAGCCACAGCTTAGCAACCCCTGCGGGAGAATTTCTTGGCAGGGCAGTGAAGGTCAGACCACCGAGATAGGGAGCCGAATAAGGTAAACATCTTCAATTTGCTGCATGCAGCCTCAATTTGTGAGAGCTTACACTGGAGTCATTGATCTCTCAATAGATTCCATTCATTGCAGCAGAGCCTCAAATTTCACCGAGATGTTATCCATTTTTGCGTGAAGACTCAGTTTGTGCATTGAGGGCCCCACCCACCATTTCAATCATCGTTGGAAGCCTTACTGGGGCTCGAACGGCTGATCCAACTTTCCTAATTGCCCGGTACACAAGGAGACCCCCCTAGGCCGATCAGCAGGACCCCTGATACCCCTAATCCAAATAAGTAAACGTCTTTCGCATCGTTCAGTGACAATGCAGCTAGACATACAATGCAACATTTCTCCCATGAATCCATTGCATATCCAGCAGCAAATGTCCCATCAGGACAGGAGGGCTCCCCCGAACCCAAACTTCTTGCAGAGAAGATAGTGTCAATAGCATTGAGAGACCACTTAATCAATTCCATGGTTTTGCAGGTCAGTGCTGAGTGCCTGGCAGGCAGGACAGAGAGGTGAGCAGGGTAGATATTGATGTGAGAAGGAGAGAAGAATGTGAGAGCCAAAACAGAAAAACACTTACTTTTACAGAAAACCACATTTACTTTTATATAAAGGGATATTATATATGCGCCGGTGGATAAGGGCTGCCCACCGCTTCGGGCACAAATTCTCACAGCCTTGTGTGTGTGTGTGTGTGTGTGTGTGTGTGTGTGTGTGTTTTTCACTGCACGAATGGGTTAAATGCGGAGGTCAAATTCCGTTGTGTGAAAAATCACATTGGCTAAATTAGTTGATCTTAATCTTAATCTTAATATACAGTATATATGTATTAGGCAGACTGAATTAAACTTATTAGTCTGGACTTTTAAAACTGTTCTGAGTTCTCATGTGGCCTTTTGGGAAAATTAATTGCCCACCCCTGCCGTAGAGGGAAAAATATCAAATCCTTTCCAATTTTCTCACACATTTGTTGACAGACTGGACATTCTCTGCCTCATGTTTGCTCCTCAAAGACTCAGCCTTTCATGGATGCTGCTTTTGTACCAAATCATGATTACAATCACCTGCTGACATTGACTGTTTGAATCAAATCATTATTTTTTTAACCTTGTTCTTAGCTCAAAATGGGCCTGAAATGCAGAAATGGATGTACAGTCATATAAGAATATTATAAATATGGTTTGGGATGACCTCGGCCGGACAAGTCACAGATGCCACATGACAGGGTTTGCTGCATGTGCAAATAAGTGAGCACACCATTCATTTGTAGCAGAGTGTAAAACCATCATCATGGAAAAGGATGTGATGTGACTGATGTCCAAAATGGCATGTTAATAGGGTACTGTGATAATACCATGATAATAGGTAACGGTAAAGGGTGGTAGCATCTTGGAAACCACTAATTTTGTGGGATGTTCTAGAGCCATTGAAGTGAAGGTGTACTGAGAATGGACTTTTTGCGCAATGAGTGCCTCCCCATGGCATAACCATACATGCCATACAAACATACATACAGGGGGATGACGGCTCTAACGAGTGGTACTGAGCAATTGGCCACAGTCCATGCCTCATTTTGCAAGCAAGACTATTACATAGGTGGTCATAATATTCAGACATGACTGTGTATATTAGCAAATGAAATTAGGTTTACCAGACAAACATAAAATATTTTGGGTACTATACTGTCTGCAGTGAAATAAAAGTAAGATTAAAAGTAAAGTAAGAAACTATATTATTAACTTGTTTATCTTTTTTTCAATTTTCATCATTTTTATGAAATGGGTTTGTAAAATGTGATCACATTAGAGCATCTGATTCTATCATTACGAATACAGCTATAATATGGTTATGATATTACTGTACTACATTACTCACTGCTCTGTTCTAATCAACACGTGTGGAGCTGACGTCAGTGCTGCTAAGGTCGATACCACTCTACCCTTAACAGGGGGGAATTTTTGTTGGGAAAAGTTTGTGGCCATAATATAGACAAGCAACAGCAAACCTAAATTACTAAGTGGCATTTCAACAGTACTCTAATACAATGAGCCTTTGATAAGAAAAGTGGGTCCAAGTCAACCCGTGACGGCCCCCCACCTTTTTTTTTTTTTTTTTTTTTTTTTTTAA
>BRDA01001009.1:21288-32231 GCA_036984385.1 Crenuchus spilurus | reverse complement strand
GACCAAAAAGTTCTATTTTGGTCTCATCTGACCACAGCACTTTCTCCCATGACCCATGACTCTGGATCATCCAAATGGTTATGGGCAAACTTAAGATGGGCCTGGACGTGTACTGATTTAAGCAGGGGAACCTTCCTTGATATGCATGACTTTACACCATGACGTCTTAGTACATTAGCCACAGTAACCTTGGAAACAGTGGTGCCAGCTCTCTTCAAGTCATTGACCAGCGCCTCCTGTGTAGTTCTGGGCTGATTCCTCACCATTCTTAGGATCATTGATACACCATGAGGTGAGATCTTGCATGGAGCCCCAATCAGAGGGAGATTGACAGTCATGTTTAGCTTCTTCCATTTTCTAATAATTGCTCCAGCAGTTGATCTTTTTTCACCAAGCTGCTTGGCAATTGCCCCGTAGCCATTTTCAGCCTTGAGAAGGTTTACAATCTTGTCTCTGGTGTCTTTGGACAGCTCTTTGGTCATAGCCATGTTAGTAGTTGGGAGTCTTACTAATTGTGTGGGGTGGGCAGGTGTCTTTATGCAGCTATCGACCTCAAATAGGTGCTTCTAATTTAGAATAATAAATGGAGTGGAGGTGGACTAACAGGTCTTTGTAGGCCAGAATGTTTGCTGATTGGCAGGTGTTCAAATACTTATTTGCAGCAGTAACACACATGCATTATTAAAAAATCATACATTGTGATTTCTAGATCTTTTCTTTTAGATTATGTCTCTCACAGTGGATATGCACCTAAGATGAAAATTTCAGACCCCTCCATGATTTCTAAGTGGGAGAACTTGCAAATTCACAGGGTGTTCAAATACTTATTTTCCTCACTCTATGTATGTGTTAATATGCGTGTGTGCGCATTGTGTGTATATATATATATTTATATTTATATATATATATATATATATATATATATATATATATATATATATATATATATATATATATATATATATGAGAGAGAGAGAGAGAGAGAGAGAGAGAGAGAGAGAGAGAGAGAGAGAGAGAGAGAGAATTTTTAATATGGAGGGGAAAAAAAAGAAATTTGGTGGAATAGTATTTGCTAAGTAAATAATATTAATGTACATAGTGTAAATGCATATGTCTGATTACGTTTTTCATTAAATGGCTTGCATTAACTATTAAACATGAGCAAAGGCAACAAGTACAAGTAAAGTAATTAAGAAATATGATGAACATTTTGTTTTATTAACAGTAGGTAAGCAGTGATGATAGACCGCAATCATAATTTCCATGAAATTAAAATTATTTTTATAGACCTGTTCCATGGTTTCATATTAAAGCTAAATCATAATTTTACATTTGTGATTGTTTACGGGTATTTGCTTGATTATTAATGAAGGAACCTTCACTTAATGTTACAGGTACAGATACGTAATCTTTTATTCCTATGCGGAATTTTTGTCTTTCCAGCTGCCAGCAGCCCTTTAGACAGCCCAAGAAATGTGTCTGCCATTGCCTCTCTCAACTTCCCTTTTGCCCGCAGGTAAGTATTTGTTTAGCATGATATTCATAGACTTGTTTATGTACCAGCAAGCTGACTGCTGCACCAAGTTGATGTGTAGGTTTCCCAGCAAAAATCTTCCTTACAGCTGTTTAGTAACCCATATCTCTCCTCTTCAATCATATTAAATTGACGATCTCTTTCTTCACTTCTCTCCATGTCCTCTCAGCCACCTGGCTCGAGCTGACAGGTAGCAAATCTCTCCTCCACTTTCTTGTTTTGCATGAGATTTGTGAAGATTATAAAATTTATACTTCTCAGTTAATGAGCTTTACCAGACCTAAGTCAAATGTTGCTCAGCTTTTGTATCTTTACTTTTAATAGTAAAAAGAATAACTTTTTCACATTTTGTCACCTTACAACCACAAACTTAAATGTGTTTTATTGAGATTTTAAGTGATAGACCAACACAGAGTACCACATAATTGTGAAGTGGAATGAAAATTATACATGGTTATCAAAATTTTAATCAAATAAAAATCTTTAAAGTGTGATGTGCAGAAGTATTTAGACCCTCTATATCAATATTTTGTAGAGCCAACTTTCACTGCAATTACAGCTGCTTGTCTTTTGCGGTATGTATACACCAGCTTTGCACATCTACAGACTGAGATTTTTACACATTCTTCTTTGCAAAATAGCTCAAGCTCAGCCAGATTGGTTGGAGAGCGTCTGTGAAAAGCAATTTTTATTTAATTATAATTTATAATTTAGGTCAGGACTTTGACTGGGCCATTCTAACACATTAATATTATTTGTTCTAAACCATTCCACTGTAGCTCTGGCTGCATGTTTAACGTCACTGTCTTGCTGGAAGGTGAATCTCCTTCCCAGTCTCAAGTCTTTTGCAGCCTCCATCAGGTTTTCTTCCAGGATTGCCCTGAATTTAGCTCCATCCATCTTCCCATCAACTCTGACCAGCTTCCCTGTCCCTGCTGAGGCAAAGCATCCCCACAGCATGAGGCTGCCACCACCATGTTTCACAGTGGGGATGGAGTGTTGAGGGTGATGAGCAGTGTTACTTTGCTGCCACACATAGCACTTTGCATTTAGGCCAAAAAGTTCAACTTTGGTCTCGTCTGACCAGAGCACCTTCTTCCACGTTTGCCGTGTCCCTTACATGGCTTCTGGCAAACTGCAAACTGCACTTCTTATGTCTTTCTTTCAACAATGGTTTTCTTCTTGCCACTCTTTCATAAAGGCCAGATCTGTGGAGGGCACGACTTATAGTTGTCCTGTGAACAGATTCTCCCATCTCAGCTGTGGATTTCTGCAGCTCCTCCAGAGTGAACATGGGCCTCTTGGCTGCTTCTATGACCAGTGCTCTCCTTGCCCGGTCAGTTTAGGTGGACGGCCATGTCTTGGTAGGTTTGCAGTTGTAGAATACTTTTTCCATTTCTGGATGATGAATTGAACAGTTCTCCTTGGGATATGTTTTTATAATCTAACTCTGCTTTAAACTTCTCCACAACTTTATCTCTGATCTGTCTGGTGAGTTCCTTGTTCTTCATGATGCTGTTTGTTCACTAGTGTTCTCTAACAAACCACTGAGGCCTTCACAGAACAGGTGTATTTATACTGTATTTATAATGAAACCATGTATCATTTTCATTCCACTTCAGAATTATGTGCCACTTTGTGTTGGTCTATCACTTAAAATCTCAGTAAAATACATTTAAGGTTGTGGTTGTAAGGTGACAAAATGTAAAAAAGTTCAAGGGGTATGAATACTTTTGCAAGCCGCTGTATAATTATCTCATCTTTTTGAGTAGAGATGTGCAGCCTTTTAAATACATCCTAATTTGTATGAGGAACCATTCACTTAATTAGCAAGAGAAGTATTATTGTTCTTCAGGATGTCTAATGTTTGATGTGACATTGTTATACTTCCCCAAAAATAATATATGTCTGCTTTAAGTGCTGTCTTTTAGCATGGAATATATGTTGTTGTTTTTTTATTTTCAGAGTGGAAGGTAGAAGGTGGTCCCTGGCCTCTCTTCCGTCATCTGGCTATGGCACCAATCCCCCCAGTTCCACTGTCTCTGTGAGTACCACTATTTAACAGCATAAATCTACAGTGCTTGGTATCTAAGCTTGAGTATATCATTGTTGTCATATTAAAGTGTTTACAGCAGCCTATTACATTGTCTGAAGATTGTTTGATGAATATAAAAATTTGATGATCAAAAACTACTTGTGATCAACTTTAATGTACATGTTTTCCTTATGTGCAGTTTTCCATACATGCAGTGACATTTAAAAAATTTGAACACCCTAGGTCACATTGCACATTTTGTTTGGTTAATAAGCAAATTGTCATATACAGTGGTACCTTGAGATACGAGTTTAATTCGTATTGTATTTGTATCGTAAAACAGAGCTCATAAGTCAGATAACTCGTATATCAAACAAATTTCTCCCATTTAAAATAACTGAAATGGATTTAATCCGTTCCAGCCCTGTGAAACATCCCCAAACCATCCTAAATTATGGACAAAAAGACATGTTTTGAATTTAGAAACACACATATATACTTTACCAATACATAACAAAATATTTACATTTCAGATTTCAATAAATATTAGGGTAAAATAATTTTTGGGGAATTCTCGCTGTAGCATTTTAAATTTGCAGGGAATTTGATGTGCGCGGTACTGTGTAGATGTTTAGTGCACACTGTGCAGTAAAATCTCTCTTCTCCCATTTCACTTAAGCATCCAGAAATTCAGCAACTGGCTAAAGAATGGGATGCCATGTTTCGTTCTTTGCTGTTCAGTAGTTTTCACTCGCATATCGATGTTCAGGGCCGGCGCGCGCACGTGGACTGTGCCTGCCTTTCGACTGCGTGAAACAATATTAACAGTATTTAATATAATTACTGTATGTATGTTATTAAAATTACATAGGGTTAAGGGTTTAAAACATTTTTACTAACAATTTTTTTTCAAAAAGAATGAGTACAGCGCAAAAGATTGGACTTGATTCTGTGAGTAACACGAGAAGACGCAGGTGTTGCACGCTGTACAGTAAAATCTCTCTTCTTCCATTTCACTTCAGCATCCAACTGCTGTCAATAAATTCAGCAACTTTCTCCGCGCATGCGGAGGACGTGAAATATTAACAGTATTTAACATAATTACTTCATGTATGTTATTAAAATGATTTATATCTAAGAGTTTAAATTATTGTACTTGATTCTGAGGGTAACACATGAGGAAGAATGAGATGCAGGTGTTGTGTTGCCCATACTGGACCTTTGTAGGGGTGAAACAATTATATTAATTATATATTATTATATTAGTAATTTTCTGTGCCTCGAGTAATGGTTTATTTAATTTTAAAACTCAGAGCACGGTATTTCGCACTGACGACTTTATGTGGCACACCACGCTTACGTCACCCACGCACAGGAAGGAGGAGGCGGCACGGAGATTTTTTGTTGAGAATCGCACACAAACACACACACGGAGGCCTTTTCCTTGATTCTACTGGAGCTGTTGGTTTAAACCACTCACGGCAGAAATGTGTGAAACTGTTCATGCATGGACCTGTTCAGATGTTCAGAAGCTAAGATGCACAACATAAAGCCAATGTTTATGCCTTTTTTATTTATTATTGCCTTATATTTTTGATACAGGAAATCTTAAGTTGAAAGTAATTTAATGTTTTTTATTTGAGGTATTTATTTCTATTTTGTTTTATATATTTCTATTTGTGTTTGCAATTTGGAAATTGAATTTAAAAATCTAAAAAAGGAAACCAATTGGTCATTCATTATTAAGTGAAATGTCTTGTTTTCTCTTGTGTATTTTTTATTGCACTTTAACAAAGCAAATATGTTTATCCGATTACTCGATTAGTCAAATCGATTTTTCAGTAGAGTACTCAATTACTAAAATAATCGATAGCTGAAGCCTTTGCGCCAAGCACCAATTAACAGCAGCCACTCGTATCTTGAAATTTCCCTTGGATCTCGAACAAAAATATGGACGAAGTTGCAGCTCGTATCTTAAAAAATTTGTATGTTGGTCTGATCGTATCCCAAGGTACCACTGTATTGCCATAGATGACTCTAAGGGTAATTGCTCTTGTTGCAGTCCTCCTCCTCTTCCCAAGAACGCTTGCACCAGCTTCCATACCAGCCCACACAGGACGAGCTCCACTTCCTGTTCAAACACTTCCGTAGTTCTGAGAGCATGACTGATGAGGATGGCCGGCCCTCATCTTTCATACGCCCTCGGTCTCGTAGTCTTAGGTAAGCCATCGGGCAATACACCTGAAGATACTAATTTGAATAGTACCTCTCCGTTAAGGGAGAGGGCACTTCAGCCCTATACATAAACACTTCATTTTTAATGAAGTTCAAATGCTGAAGCCCATCAGTATGGGAGTGGGACGGAGCTTAAGATTCAAAAAGGAAGACCAGGTTTGGTTGAACACTGGGGTTTTATATCACTAATTCTATTACAAAAACCTGCACTGTGGTTATATTTTGCTGTGTTGTAGAAGAGCCTGCAGTAGCTCGAGGCTGTTGGTGTTTCTTAGCCCACAGTGTAGCTTCTTGCTTTTAAGGATTCAGCAGGTCTCTGTAGATTAGATTGTCTCCCACGCACAGCTTACCACGCAGATATACATACTCCCAACGCAACCTACTCCTGAGTAACAGTGCCATGCACTACAATTAGGTCACTAAAGTGAGTTCTTCACTGTTCAATGTAAACATTACAAACCCTTAAATGTTTAGGAAATAACTTTCTTTTATTTACACCAATCAGTCACTACACTGCTCAACACCTTAGGTAATGTAGCAACACTTCCAGTGTATACTGCAGAAATGATGGGTTGAATACACATTTCCATTTTGTTTTTTCTTCCTACAGTCCTGGAAGAACAAGTGGCTCATTTGACAACGAAACTGTGATGATGAACCATGTTTACAAAGAGAGATTTCCTAAGGTATGTTGTCATCACAGTAATTGTTAATGCATTTAAGATATTTTGCTGTACAATTGAATTGAAAGTTTATTGCAGGTAAGCACTTTGTTTACAGTTTATTTCTACACTGATAATCGTGCTTCAGGTACACTAATGATAAATTCTTGTATTCAGGCCACAGCTCAGATGGAGGAGCGCTTGCTGGACATAGTCACACACTGTTCTCCAGACAGCACTTTGCCTCTGGGAGATGGAGTCCTGGGCTTCATCCAGCACCAGTTGGTGGAACTGGCCAGAGACTGTCTGGACAAATCTCAGAAAGGCCTGATCACCTCACTTTACTTCATAGAGCTGCAGGAGAAATTGGAGAAGCTGCTGCATGAGGTGAGGCGTGAAACAGTGTCTACATTTCCTCCTCTGAGAACTGAAATACCTACTTTTATTTATAAACACTTGAGTCAGTCATGCCTTTTTCCATTTGTCATTTGTTTCCTAATTTTTCAAAAAGCCGTTTATAAGGCCATTTATATGGACCATCAATGTACCTTTTAAATGACCTCCAAAAAGACTTCCTTGAAGTGATGCCAAAAAAACAAAAGTTTACCCTTAAAGAACCATTTTATTAATGCTGAGTATGAGTGTGAAGACTAGTTTTGAGTTTGAGCTCCCCATATTGTAAAGTATCTACAGTATTGGACAGAAGTTTGGATACACTCTACCAGGGGTGGGAATCTTTTACTATTTCACGACTTGATTCTGATTTTTGGGGTCATGATTTGATTCAAAACCGATTTTCGATTCAAAACGATTTTGATTTCTCCTTCATTCTATAGGTGTGCAAAGGATCCTCATGACCTACTCCAGTCTGCTTTGCAAGACAGAATGACAAATGGAGACAGTCTTTTTCACATTTATTTAGTTTTAAACCATCCATCCATCCAAACATAATCCATATTTGGATGGAATTGTTGAAACTTATATAAAAGCAAAATCACATATTGCTTAAGTAACAAAAATAAAAGTGCATCTTTATAAAAATAAATAGTACAATTAAACATGCTGCCTTTTAAATTTTAGGGAAAGTGCTTTTTCTAAAAACAATGTGTGGACCACAACTGCTATTCTCAGTTGCTAGCTTTAAAAATAAGTTGGAACAAATGCGGTGAGTGTCACAAAAGACTGGGTTGCTTTTGATGTCCATGCATCACATGAAAGTACCACTCTGGTCATTTTGGTTAAGACACTGGGAACCTTTCTTTTAGTCTCTTGATGAAGCTTTGGTACAGCTTTCTCAGTGAAAAACTTACAGGATGGTATAAGCGTACCTTGGCTCCGCTGTCTGCAACATGCAGATGAACCCTTCATTCTCCACCACATTGTAAGGCCGTAAGTCTTTGGTGATGAAACAGGAGACAGACCTGTTTTTTTTTTTTTTGGGTTTTTTTTTTGCCTGCTCGGAGTTAGCAGAGAGTTTGGTGAAGTGTGCATTGGTCTGCTGCTGGTGGATGACTCTTGATTTGTGTCCTTTAACAGGTGATGCCTGCTAATTTAAGCCTGCGCATTTGTGGTGTTTCCAAAGTGCTAAATTTTCAATTTACAAACCCTGCACACTGCGAAGCTCATGTCAAGCTCGGTCTTCCCAGGCATTCGTTAAACTCCAAAATGAATCCAGATCTTTGCTTTCAGTGAAGACGATGCCGGTTGAATCTTACTTTCCTCCATTTCTGTGGTTTCCTCTTTGTTTTGGTGCTTTCTGTGCATGCGTACGTTCCACAACCATCAGTGATGTCAGGATGTCTCGTGTATTTACAAATTTGAGGCCGACAGCCAGCAGATTTGTTTTATTTGTATTTTTTTATCGATTTTGGGACATTCTATATTGATTCTGAATCGTTGTAAACGATAATCAAGATTCTTATGCAAATCTATTTTTTTACACACCACTACACTACAAATATTTAAAGTCAGTGTTTTAATAGTGTATAAGATTCTTAAGCAGATCAGTGTATAAAATTCTTGAAATATGCAAGTCCTGTGCAACTTTTACTTATTCATTTTATTATTATTATTATTATTATTATTATTATTATTATTATTATTGGGACACTAGGAAACTGAACAAAAATATGATGCAGAAATTGCTGGAGAAAGCTAGAGAATAGAGAAATTATGATCCAGAAATAGTATTTCTTCAGAAGTGCAGATCAGATCTCAAACAAAGTAAATATTTACAGTGTAGTTAAAGTATAATTTCTAATTCATAAATCATAAAATGTTGAATAAAATATCTATAAATAAAGGATAAAAAGGACAGCTGCTCATTTGTTGTTTCTTCTGAAATCAAGACTATTAAATGGTATTCGGCTTTTGTTGGGGTAACTGGGCAGTGAAGGCTTTCTTACTAGAATTTGGAGCATTGATGTGAGGATTTAATTGCATTCATCAATAAGAGTGTTTGATCAGGATGTTCAATGATTATCACCTCATCTCATCCTCAACTCCGCCAGCTCATCCCAAAACTACAGAAAGAACAGTACCACTGCTCCATAACTCAATGTTGTGGGGCTTTATTACCCCCACACACACACACACCCCTTGCATTAGACATAGTGGCAGTAGGTTCATGTTTAGTCTTATTCTATTGGCAGTACTTCTATACAGGGACTAGGTAAACTGTGTGTGCATTTGTTACCGCTTCAAGTAGCTGAATGCATTCATTAGAAGGGATGTCAACAAACATTTGGATATAGAGTGAATGTGTATGCACAATGTACTTGTTGTTGTTGCTGCATGTAAATATGGAAAATGTCACATGTCTATGCCCAGAACTTGTCCTATATAAGATACCATTTTAAAATGGCAATGATCTTGTGTTTCAAATATTTTTTTTGTTTTATTTGTAGCGTTCCAAGCTATTTAATTGGTTATTTTTTACTCTTGCAAGTGCTTCATTGTTTGCTGTGGCACAGACTGCAAGTGACAGTGAGCTGAGGATCACTGCTGTGCACTTGGTGGTTGGTTCATATCGGTACCAGGCGGAAGCAAGCAGAACAAACCCCCACTGTCTCGGAGAGGGGAAGTAACACAGCTCGCATTCACTGCCACGATGTGCCAGTCACCAGCTTGACAAACGTACAAAGTGCCATCTTAACTCCTCGCCATTTCTGATGCTCTTTAGTCAATGCTGTCTTTTATCAGAAAGAGCGATGGATTCTGTGAAAAGCCACATCTAATAAAGATCATAATTGCTCTTAATGAAAATGCTGGTTGCTGATCGGGAGGATCATGCCACTATTTGGGAGGGAATTTCCTTTTGTGTGTGTCATCCAGGCCTGTGGCTCAGGGCTTTGGTTGGAAAATGCAAGAGCTCCCGTTTGGCTGCGGTTTCATCTGTACGAATAGAGAGCTGTAGTTTCCATAGCAACTCTTACGCCCACCTCCTGGGTTGTGTGCAGACAACCCCGGGCAGGACTGGTTTGCTGTCAGATTGCAGAGCTGGTATAGACATTATGCACAGAGCTAAGCTTATTAAAGTGTTTCCCACATCCCTGAGTCACTGGCTCCAAGTATGCAGGCACTGGATGTTTCTGAACCACTAATAACTCCTGCCTTTGTAGTCTTCCTGCCAGGCACTGGATCTCGCATTACACTCTGTCAAGTAATAGGATATTCATATGTAGGGTAATTTTCATACTGATGTCAATACCGATATCTTGAGTTTAGCATAGATTCCTGGAAAATACTTCTTTCAATATCCCCTCTGAGATCTGCTTACAATTACAGACTTCAGTTCATCTGTCTGTCTGTATTCTTTCTTAGGCTCTTTTCAGCTTGATCTTTGGTGGTCAGGACTACCACAGAGCAGGTGGATCTTTCTCAGTCACAGTGATGTGGTGGTGGTGTGTTAGTGTGTGAGCTGCTGTAGATGTTAAACACCGTCACTCACTGTCCTCTATTAGGCACCTTGTTGGTCCACCTTGTAGATGTAAAGTCAGAGACAGGAGCTCAGCACAGTGTGTGTTGGTCCTCTAGTCCTTCACTGGTGACACTGTTGGCTGGTTGGTCACTATTTTCACTCCAGTAGTGACACTGAGGTATCTGATCCACTATAACACACCACCACCACATCAGTATGACTGAGAATGATCAACCACCCAAATAGTATTAAGATTAAGATCAAGATCAACCAGTTTAGCCAATGTGATTTTTCACACAACGGAATTTGACCTCCACATTTAACCCATTCGTGCAGTGAAACACACACACTAGTGAACACACTAGGCTGCGAAGCGGTGGGCAGCCCTTATCCATCGGCGCCCGGGGAGCAGTTAGGGGGTTAAGTGCCTTGCTCAAGGCCACTTCAGTCATGTCCTGTCTGGGGATCGAACCGGCGACCTTCTGGTCACAAGACCAGATCCTTACCACTAGGCCATGGCTTCCCCAATTTGCTTCAGTTCTATTAAAACTACACTCT
>BRDA01001009.1:0-18569 GCA_036984385.1 Crenuchus spilurus | reverse complement strand
TCTCCCCGAATCACACACTTGTCTTAAACACAACAGTGCATTTTGGCGGCGCTGGTGAGGAGGAGCTAACAAGCTGTAGTATTAGACTTCAGAACTCGCTGTCAAGCTGCTTAGACGTGAAATAGAAACGAATGTTAATGCTTATCGAATTCTATTGTCCCGGCTTATCATCGTCATCGAGGGAAAACATCCTGTAAAAATCTATATTGTTTTATTGCCCAGCAGTACGTGAAAGTAAAGGAAATTATTCTCAGAATTTTTGCCAAAAAGACAAAACTGATAGAAAGGGACTACCAATGGGTTTACGGCTTATGAATGGAAATTGCTTCACTTCCAGGCAAGAATGGCTTCTAGAAGTTAATGCAGTTCCTTTACCAACAACTGAAAGAACTCTCCACAGGGAAGTGCGTAGTAGCAGCAAGAGACCTTCATCTGAGCTTTTTACCACAGGTGGTAGACCTGTATGACTGTACGCTTCCACACACCTGCAAATTTACATACTTCCTTCACACTGTGGACTTTGGCACTCCGATGCAATCACTCATTATAGCCAGACATAAACATCTGCTGTGTGACCCAATTTCCACACATCGAACAATGCACCCCACAGGTATTTATCGCCTGATGATCCTCTTGCAGCGCCATCTGTAGGAGCCACACAAGGTGACACTTTTTTATCTTTATAAGATCTATTATGTGATGTGCAGTGTTATGCACACTCAATCACTTATTTTCAGTGTTGTTTTGCCTTTTACCTCCTTTTGCAGAAGTGAGTCAGCTGGAGGAACAATTTGACTCTGGACCTTCCCTCAATGTGGACACTGAGGACTCAGAAGTAAGCTATCTTTAGTGGTCAATTACTCAGGCACAGGGGCTTGATTTTGACCTAGTTGGGAAGTCATAAATGACTAAACATCTCTTCTTGCTGCTTTTGTTTCCAGCAGAATAAGTCTGCACTCACTCCGCCACGAAGGAAACCACTGGAGAGTGACTTTGAAACCATAAAGCTGATCAGTAATGGAGCTTATGGGTAAGCAGATCAGCTCAGAATACTTGGCATGACACTGGCACAGTGAATGCAGCACATATCCAAACATTTTTTCCTACCTTATAGTTCATTTCACCGATTAGGAATCACTGTTTGCTGCCATAGACACAGATGTTGTCTGCTCACTGCATGAGAACGTTTCATTTGACAGATTTAACATGTTACATTTCAGGGCTGTGTACCTGGTGAGGCACAAAGAAACCCGGCAAAGGTTTGCAATGAAGAAGATTAACCGACAGAACCTGATTCTGAGGAATCAGATCCAACAGGTGTTTGTGGAACGGGACATCCTGACATTTGCAGAGAACCCATTTGTTGTCAGTATGTTCTGCTCATTTGAGACACGTAGGCATCTCTGCATGGTAATGGAATATGTGGAAGGTAAAGTTTTATGTACAGTGCTACATCAAACAAAATAGAATATTATGATTAAATTTTTTTTTTATTTTATCTCAGAAGTAAACAATAATTTTATATTAATTACATGTAAATATTTAAAACCTTTTTCTGTTTTAATGTTGATCAGTTTGGCTTATAGCTTATGAACAGTTTGGAGATTGAGTAAATTACTATTCAAACAGTATCAACATTTAAACAAAGGCTTTATATGTCACTTCATGTGTAATGAATATAAATATGACCGTAGATGTTTTTTGATCAGTTTTTGGAGATGCACTAGTAGTATTGTAAAAGCACTAAATGGTGTTAAATATGTTGCCAAACTACTGTTTTAGAACTTTATGTATTTTGCATTGGATATAATATTTGCATATAACACAACACTTATCTTTTGACAAACAGGTGGTGACTGTGCTAATCTGCTCAAAAACATGGGCCCACTGCCAGTTGATATGGCCCGAATGTACTTTGCGGAGACTGTTCTAGCTTTGGAATATCTTCACAGCTATGGCATAGTACACAGAGATCTAAAACCTGACAAGTATGTGTAGAAAACATTTGCTAATAATTGTATTAACGTAATTACATGCCGATTGGTTTTATGATCATCTTTGGTAACATATTTTAAACGTTTTAAATTTGCAGCCTTTTGATAACTTCAATGGGGCACATTAAGCTGACAGACTTTGGCCTCTCCAAGGTTGGCTTGATGAATATGACAACAAACCTCTACGAAGGCCATATTGAGAAAGACACCAGGGAATTCATTGACAAACAGGTTAGAGGGCACTTTTACTTTTACATAGTAGTCTTGATTTTATATTGTTCATGTACAATCCGAGGTTAAATGTTGAATGATTAATATTAGAAATGGACTTGTCTGTATAATTTGAGTTGTATAAGAAAATAATTAGAATTTTTCTTCACTGCAGTTTTTTAACCATGTATAATTTAATACAATGTAAATTAATAGAATTAGTGAGTAAGTAAAGTTTATTTATATCACACTTTTCACAGATGTCTTCCATAACAACAAAGTATAAAAGAAAACGGAAAAAATAAATAGAAATGAAGAACAAGATGAGATAAATAAGTAAAATAAGATGCATAAAACCTTCAAACAAATACAACATACAATATTAATCTTATGCTTGCTTGTAGACATGCTTTGTTCAGAGTTTTTTAAAAAGGTTAGCTAGAATTTACATTTTAGAATTGATCTTGAAATTGACCAAATCTGAATTAGATTGCAGTTGTCTATTTTTAAGTCCTGTCGGAGCAGGTTATCACTCTGTATGTTAATTTAATGTTGATTAAATCTCACTGTAGGTGTGTGGTACACCCGAGTACATTGCACCAGAGGTTATTCTGCGACAGGGTTATGGCAAGCCAGTAGACTGGTGGGCCATGGGAATCATCCTTTATGAATTTCTAGTGGGGTGCGTTCCTTTCTTTGGAGACACCCCAGAAGAACTTTTTGGTCAAGTAGTCAGTGGTAAGTGTAAATCATTGAGTTTGAAAGATCTTTGCCTTGAGTTTGTAAATACATTCCTGTATAGCTGAACATAATGTCCTTGTGTTCTCCCTTTTGCAGATGACATTATTTGGCCAGATGGAGATGATGCCTTGCCTGTGGATGCCCAGGACATGATTACACGTTTGCTGAAGCAAAGTCCACTTGAAAGGCTTGGAACAGGTAATGTCTCCATTGATACGTTATCAGTGGCCAAATGGCACAAAGCCTATCACATTTAAGACCTGTAGATTTAAACACTTGACATTAGTAACAATGGCATTTATTCACCAACCATTCTTAAGAAGAAATGTCTTCTTAGCCCTAAAATTTTCATGAAGATCGACTTTCACCAATATTTTTCTTATTTGAGGTTTGTAGGTAAGAACAGAAATCACATTTTGGATGCAATATGTTACAAAATAACTGGCTAATGCATTTTCTTCACCAGTCCTATAATATTATAGGATTTATAATAAGTTATAATAAGCTTCCCAGTAAAAAAATATTGTGTGTTTAAGGTGGTAGTAACTTGTACCGCAGATGGCACTATACAAGGGTGATCAGGCTTTAAATATCTCCGAGGTGTGTGACAGGATTCATAGATGGAGAAGCGGTGGTGCAGTGCATTGAATGTCTCAGATGTTAATGATAAAGGAGTGATTGTATTTGGGGGTTAAAGGTCAGAGTGTGAAAGAAGTAGCTGAATTTGCAGGTGTATGGAAGCGCACAGTCATATGGGTGTACCAGCAGTGGCACATTGAATGAGAAGTTCACTGCACTGTACCACCTCTTATCAGTCTGTGAATCCTGTCACACACCTCAGAGGTATTCAAAGCCTGGTAATACATGTGCAGGAATCTGAAGTTACTACAGCCTTGAAGGTTTTAATTTTTTCTCCAGTGAGCTTAAAAAAAATAAAGAAAAAAAGGTGTTGGTGAATGAGAGCCAGTGTATATTCCTTTTTTGTGCATTATAAAATGTGAAAGATAAGCAATAAACACTCCAGTGTATCTGTTGTTTTGTAAATGCATTTATGAATTAAAATGATCTATATTTATATACAGGTGGAGCAATGGAGGTCAAACAGCACACATTTTTTATTGGTCTGGATTGGAATGGGCTGCTGCGCCAAAAAGCTGAATTCATCCCTCAGTTAGAAGGAGAGGATGACACTAGTTATTTTGACAGTGAGTAGCACTGGTGATGTTTTTCTCTGCATAATTCGTTTTGATGCCTTTATCACACTTTAATTGTTTGTTTTGAATTAATCTAGCTCGATCAGATCGGTACCATCATTTGGGCTCTGATGAAGATGATGAAACCAATGATGATGAGTCTTCCCTTGAAATTCGCCGTTTCTCTTCATGGTCAAATCGTTTCAGTAAGGTTAGTTTTGTTGAGGTGAAGGCATTGTTAAACAGTTTTTGTCACATAAGACAAAACAAATAAGCTTATTTAAGAATGTAGCTTGATCATTTGATCTTTATTTTGTAGGTTTATAGCAGCACAGAATATCTGGCCACGCCTTCAAACCTGAGTTTCTCATCTGACCGGAGTCATAGTGAAGAACATGAGGACCGTGCAGAGGGTAGGGAGAGTCACTCGCCTGTAGAGATGCGCAGACAGAGCAGCACAGGCACGCAGGACAACAGGAGACTCTCTGGGCAGAGAGCATGGTCAGTAAAAGCAGAACATCTGTATTATTGAGGATGTCTGTTAATCTCTGTAAATTTGTTCATGAACGCTACCAAGTGGTGGAGAGGAAAACTGCATGAAACCCTTAAATTACACAGTTGCAGTCAATATCTAGATGTTTTGTTGAAGAATGTCTTCAGCATCAGGTCAACTATATAACTATAGTGTTTAAAACAAATATGTATTGTTAATTACAAACAACTTCATTTTTCTAAATCCAGATTATGACACATGCCCAAAGAAATGAACATTTGGTTTTATGTGCTTTTATATTTTTCCATATTTACTTTGTGTTTTCTTGTGTCGCTTTACTTTATGGTAATTTTTTTTTAGAACCTGATCTCTGTAATCCCCTCAGAATCTGTAATGCATGTCATTTTATCGTAGCCTGCGTCCACGAGCCTCCTCCAGTTCCTCCCAGTCTGAAAGATGTGTCAGCCCTCTGGTGGTTAGCAGCACACACAGCTTGGAGGCAATGCCACGCTTTGCACTGTCCACAGATGATGAAGGTGTGTACTAAGTAAAAACCATATTCAGATTGGATTATTTTATCAGGGGATGTCTGCTTTTAAATTTTTTACACATCTCCTCAGTGTTGACACTCCTCAAATGCTATAGACGCTGGGAAGTCCACAATGAATGGTGGACTCATGGATTTTTAGTGCAAAATTTATCATTTCAAAATTTTTCTTAATATACAGTCGTTTCTATGATCATTTTAATATTCATAATTTTTCACAAAACAACTACAGTGCTTTGATGTTTTTACCCGTCTTTAAACACCAGTTTTAAGACTTTAAAACTGTGCCGAGTTCTGCTCAGCTAATGAGTGCAGCCCACTCGCTAACCAATCAACACTCGGTAGCCAAAATGCTAACATTTTACTGCAGAAAACTAAACTGGATTAGAAAAACACAGCAATACTGGCTAGTTTTCATTGAAAGTTTTATGTTGTGTATTTGTAAACTTTCTTAAATTAATTAAATGTTGCACATTAAATGCTAAGAAAAATGTGCTCCCCCTAGTGTTCAGCTTTATTTTTGATATAATGTAATAGTGCACAATATCAAATTTGTATGGATTTTAGTTTTTTTCCCTCCACATAATGCTGTCCCATGTAACATATGAAGTGAAAAATCTTCCATGTAGATTATTGAAGAGGTCTTTAAAAGAATTTGTATTTTTTTGGTTTGTGGTTTAAGTTTTTTTTTTTGTGGTTTTATGTTTTAAAACTAAATCTGGCTGGTAACTTCTTCTGCCGAAAAACTGCAGGTAATTCAGCCTGTAACTTTTTCAGGGGATGAGGGGGAAGAAATGCAGACATGGCAAATCCAGAAGGGAATAAAATCACTGGCAAAGACATTTCCCCAGGACCTCCTGTAATTTTAGTTTTAGTAACTAGTCATTTTAAAAATATCCAGTTCAAATAGGGCTAATGACATGCTTTCTGATTTTGTTTAGAAAGCATGCTTTCTGATTTTTTTTTTTTTTAATGATCTGTTACTTTTCATTGTCTTTTCTGATACCCTTATTCTTATGAACATCACAGCTGAGGTGGTTGTATCTAACTTGCGGAGAATCAGACTGCGTAGCAACAGTACAGGAACCAAGCACTCATCTCCAAGGGAACATAGCAGTCCACGGTGCTTTGGCAACCAGCTTGAGACCCCTGACCGACAGCGTCTCTCTCCGGGGGGCAAAGTGCCAAAATCTGCCTCCATATCAACACTGTCCCTCATCATTACTCCTGGTGAGAAACCACACTTGCTGTGAATAAAACATGCAGCCTTGCATTTGTTATAAATGTGTTAATTGAAGGAATTTTACTTTCCTTCAAACAACAGTTTGGCATTTCTCAATTTATTTCCAACCTATTCAGATGATATGAGTGGAGGTCTTCAGCCCAGTCCTATTTCTCCACATTCCATCTCTTCCAACCCTTCCTCCCGAGATTCTTCCCCTAATCGAGACCTGTCGCTTAGCATTAGCTGCCTGCGCCCACCAATCTTCATTCACAGCTCAGGAAAGAAATATGGCTTCACCCTCCAGACCATCCGCGTCTACATGGGCAACAGTGACATCTACACTATTCACCACATGGTCTCGGTGAGCAACAAGGATGTGGTTCATCTGGCATTGGCTTCAGTGCAACACTTATGCCTTATTACTGAATATGTTACATTCACTGCCGAAGTCTTCAATTTTTTTTCTTAATCATAAATTGGTAATGGTTGATTTATATGTAGGTTGATAAAAATGTATACTGATCATACTGAAACAGTTGCTAATACTATATTGGGAAACATAGTCGGTAAATGATCATTATTATTGTAAGTTGTAAGTTATAATTTGCTTATTTGTATAGAGTGTGGAGGAAGGCAGTCCTGCTCATGAAGCTGGCTTGAGAGCAGGAGACCTGATCACTCATGTGAATGGAGAGTCTGTGCAGGGCCTAGTGCACACGGAGATGATGGAGCTGCTCCTCAAGGTAAAACAACCCAGAGTGATGGGACTGATGCACTTAAACAGTCCTTCATTTTCTCTCTTTTGGGTTCTTTCAGTTCGTTATTATTGCACATTTTGTACAAGTAAGCAGATGTAAATATAAAATTGCCTTCTAGAGCGGAAACAAAGTGGCACTGCAGACCACTGCCCTCGAGGACACAACTATAAAGATTGGGCCAGCACGGAAAACAAGCTACAAGGGCAAAATGGCTCGCCGCAGCAAGAGGAGCAAGAGAAAGGACAATCAGGACCGGTAAAAAAAGCTCCATTGTCTTATTAACACTGGTTTAGGTATTTGGAAAAAGTGAGAACATGATGGATTAAAAAACAAACAAAAAAACGTATTAATCCTGTGGTTTATCCTGTCTTCAGACGACGAAGCGTGTTGAAGAAGCTTTCTAAGCAGACCACCGTTATGCACAGCAGCCGCAGCTTCTCCTCTGGTCTTCATCACTCTGTATCCTCCAGCGAGAGCCTGCCTGGCTCACCCACACACAGTCTGTCCCCAGGCCCGTCTACGCCATGCCGCAGCCCTGTCCCAGACCACTGCACTGGTAAAGTCCATACTTCACAATTGCTTTATCATTTTTCAGCTCTGCTGTATATGTACTGGGTTGAGAGATATTTTAGGTAATGTATATTGATGGAAACAATTATTGTAGGCATCCAGTGATTTAACCGTGTTAACTTTGCAGCTCCTGTACCATTTTCAAATGTAGCTAATGATGATAATAATAATATAAAAAGGTGCAGAGAATACACCTGTCGCCACATTTTCATTTGTATCACACTTTGTTAACTCTGAAGTTTATTTTTGTTGCCTGAATGCTGTACGTACATGTCGCCCATGTAGATGCAAACTTCCCTCAGAGTGCCTCCTCTTGCTCCAGCTCTCCCAGTTCCCCAGCTGTCCAGATGCGGCCAAGTTCTCTTCATGGCCTTGGCCCCAAACTGAGCGCCCAACGCTACACTAAAGTGGGCCGCCGCAAGTCCACCAGCAGCATCCCTCCGTCTCCACTGGCCTGCACATCTTCACCCCAGGCCTTGTCTCCACAGCACTCACCTTCCCCCTTGCCCACCATCACCAAGACCCTTCACTCCTTCCATGGGAAGACGTTGTCCCCTCCGACCATTGTCAGACACGGGGTCCGTCCTCGTGGCACCGAGCACCCTGTCTCACCACTGCTAAAGAGAGTACAGTCTGCCGAAAAGCTGTCAGGGGTCTTCCACGGGGACAAAAAGTCCCATGCTCCCCGCAGGCACACTCTAGAGGTCCCTCACTGTGAGATGGATGTGAGTGGAGACGGTGGGGAGGCAGATGGGTCTTACTCGAGTGATCATGGTAGGCTGGGCGGACAGAAGCTGCGCGACTGGCCAGCAGACCGCATGGAACAGATCGTGGTGATGCGGAAGCTGAATCTATCTGAGCGCCGTGACTCTTTCAAAAAGCAAGAGGCTGTCCAGGAGGTGAGTTTTGACGAGCCAGAGGAGCAGAGGGCTAGCCAGACCCCCACCCCAGCCGCCATAACATGCACGCCAGCCGCTGGCGCCCGGCCAAAGCACAAGGCAGAGTGGGTGGTGACAGACTCGCAGTCTGGAGAAGAGTGTGTGCTCAGGAGGGTCCCTCTAGTGCCCCAGATTGCTGTGCAAGGCTCGGAGAGCGAAGAGCTGGACGAATGGCAACCGTGTTCAGACGACGATGAGGATGAAGAGAAAAGCTCGGGGGCAAATTCAACAGAGGACTCTCAGACAGAGGCTAAAGAAGGGCCAGAAAGTGCCTGTTCTTCCAAAAAATCAGACAGCTCAACAGCATCCAAGAGCACAACTCACAGTTCTACTATGGAGGCCTCAAATATGAGTCCAAGGAAGGGGAGACCCAAAGAGAAATGACTGAGCAAAATGATGTCATTTTGAAAATCTACATCTACACTCAAGTGAAGACAAACTAGTGGTCTATACCCACTTCTCAATGCTACTGTTGAATTCTTTGTCTCCCCAGAGTGTCCAGAGAAAGGCTGGGTTTAATGCTAATTAGCATTTTGTATATTTAACTTGAAAATGAAGGTAGGTTTTTACAGGGAATATTTATAACATTTTTTAAAGCGCTCTGATGGTTGAGAAGACAAAGATGAGTACTGGTCACCTGTGAAGGAGGGGAAGAATTGACTTTTCATTGAAAATGCATTTTCAGGCAGAATGTTTGTGCTAAGGTTAGTTAATATGGCAAGTCATCACATGCCTGGTTGTGAGAAGAGTTGTAAAGTTTTAGCGAGGGTTAAACAAACAGGCACTCACCCAATTGATCATTTTGTTTTTGACTTACGTAAATTTGTCAGTATTTCTGCTCATTTCCAGTCTAGTATGAGTTCTTATGGCTGATTTTACTCTGTTTTAAAGTCGTTTTCACAAAATGCACTTCATTTATGCACCATCTAGCCACAGGTTGAATATGTGTATTTTGGCTCAGGGCTTTTGGTTGTAGGGATCTCACCGTTCACTTGGCATTCGGAAACATTAGACATATTACCAACAGAATTTGTGTATAATTACATTCACTGGAAATTGTGGTGACAGAGTTAACGTAGAAGTAGTGACACATTTTAACAATTTGACCTGGGTTTTGTATGTATTAACCTAATTTATATATTCTACATTCAAAACTATGCTGACTGGAATACTGCAGACCATTTCAGTGGGTGAGCTTGAGCATAATACGCTGCACTTCCAGCAGGGCTGTCGGAAGGTTTTCTTTATATCCTGAAGACAACCTAGATCATTTGTGCGTTTGTCCGTTCCCTTTAAAGGATTTAAGTCTTCGTACATGCTCACAGTGCATATTTATTTAACCTTATTTACATCTCCATTAAAAATGCAAATTTTACACGAGTTCCCACTTATTTTAAAAAGAAAGTAACTTGATATGCTTCTAATTTATGCATGTGATCATAATGTGGTTCCAAGCCATATTGTCTTTTTTCCATGAGTTACCTAACTACCTTTTTGTATAAGACAATGTTTACATTTTTTTAATCAACTTGAATTTATATTGTGCAAAGGTTCTCTACATGTATGCACCATGTATGTTTTAACTCGCCCATACTTACTGAATGTTTTGTATGTGTGAAACACTCAAAGTGGGAGCGATGCACAGAAAGGAGCCTTGAGCTTTCTGTAATAGTTCAGTGTTGGCAGGAAGTCGTCCAACGACTCAAATAGTTTTAGCCTCGAACTGGATGTTTGTATGTACGATGGAGAGTTTCTCAAGACGTTTCTTGGTTTATTTTCTGGTTTTGGGGGAATATGCCTTTTTATTTCAAAGAAACCCAAAGGACATGGTTTTCATTGCATGGTACTAAAGTTTACTGCATATGCTAATGATGTTTCTTTTCTCATTGGTTATTGGATAATGGCAAGAGGAGAAGGAACACGTCATGAAAGGTCAACAAAATGTTTCTTTGGTTTGAAGTTGATGATTAAAACCACTTTGGTACTTTTGGAGTCTGTTATACTGTTACAGTGGATAACTGCATCTTGCTACTATATTTGGTGCTACTTGGATCTGTAATGCATTCCATGTTTGATGGTAGTTAATATCTCTTACACATAAAGGCTAATTTTAAGACCTGTGAATATTTGCATGCTGCATGTACTTGATGGTGAGCACACAACTAATGCTGGCATGGCATTCTCAGTGCAATATGTGTCTCTTGGTGCAGTCTAACAGCCTATGACGTTCTGTACTTGCAGTGGCTATATTCGTAAGATCGATTACATAATCCAACATGTTTTTTTTAATGTTATTGCTCCCTTTTATGTTGTGAATATAGTGTTTGGTCTTTCCTAACTAGCTGTGTAGCACCTAAAACCTTCTATAAAACAGATTCTGATGAAGCAGTGGTTATAACATCTGTAGTTTCGGCTTTCTTTTTATCCCTTCCGGATCTGGTCGCAATGAAGTTGAAAGTTCTGATGATGACCAGCAAACCCTGTTTTTGTAACTTTATATGCAATAGTGATGTTCCTCTTCCCCGTTTTCTTGAGCTCTTTTGGGATTGTTGGTTTCTGGTCTGTGCTGGTTTGTAAAAAATACTTTTATATATATTTTGTAATGTTGTTATACCTGTTTGCCAGCCTAATCAATGTTTTGTAATAAACCATCATGTGTTGGTTCTAAATACTGAGTAGTGTTCATTCCTAGCTCAGACCAAATGGCTCCAACTCCAACAGACTCTGATAAAAATCTCAAGTAAATGGTATAAGATTTCTAAGCTGGTGATCAGCTGTTTTCTTCTGCAGAATCTCTCCAATGTGAATGAAGTTGCTCCTGATCCTTTCTTGAAATGCACACGGGGAGCACGGTGACTTAGTGGTTAGCACGTTTGCCTCTCGGCGATACAAAAATATTTTCACTAAAAACCCTTCAAATGCAACACCCAAATAATCAAAAGGCAGAAACACAAAAGGGACATGTGAAGACTCCCTCAGACACAGGAATATGGAACCTTCCATTTGGTGGCACGGTAGTTAGCACATTCGCCCCTCAGCGCTGAGGTCTTGGGTTTGAGTCCCCATCTGAGTGGAATTGTCATGTTCTCTGCGTGAGTCTGGTTTCCTCCCACAGTCCAAAAACATGGAGATTAGGTGAATTGTCTACTCTAAAATGACCCTGGTGTGTGTATGTATGCCCAGATATGGTTGGCGCTCTGTCTTGAGTGATCCCCTAGTGCTCGATGCAGTCCTCCAGGTGGACGGTCGCTTCCGGTTGAGAGTACGCTGTGTGTGATTGGCTGCCACTTCTCACCGGAGTATGTGTGGTTGAGTGTGTGTAAATGGAGTGTGTCGATTGTAAAGTGTCCTTGGGTATCATGAAAGGTGCTATTTATGTGTAATGTTAATAATAATAAATATTCAATATAATTTTTCAGTGGCGCTTATTTCAGACAGTGACTATATAAAGTATGGATGGTGAATCGTCTCTAAAAAGTGGAAAGACCACAGGTCTAAACTCCATGCTGGCTGCAAGGGCTTTACTCCACCCATTCCCACGTGTTTTCAATGAGAGAACAACTGATTTTTTATATACTTTATCCTCTCAATAGTCTATATAAAAATAATATAAATTAATAATAATAATGTCATAAAAAAAAGTATTAATTAGAATATAAAATTGCAAAGTAAAATTAAAAGAAAATTTAAGTAAGTATCTGGTAGCTTTTTTGTTGCTGATCTTTAGTCTGTTTTCTTCAAATGTCTGAGACATGTTTGATCAGGAGTGTCGAACTCCAGTCCTGGACGGTCGGTTTCCAGCACAGTTTGGTGATTTCTTTGCTCTGGCACTACAATTCCTGACCAACAGACCGCAGTCTGTTAAGATCCATATCTCCTCCTCCACCTTAACCCTCAGCACTGGCTCCCCTCAGGGCTGTGTTAAGTCCCATCCTGTTCACTCTGCTCACATATGACTGTTCACCTACTCATCCAGGCTGTCATATTGTGAAGTTATAACTTGCTGCTAATCTCCCCAGGCCGTGCTCAATACATCAATGGACATTGTACAGTATAAGTTATCTATACTCTTGTCCAATACTGCTCTGCATAGTGTACAGTCTATATTTACATTGTATAGTCTATACTATATCTGTATGTATTCATAACAAACACTTTTACATTTATATCAAACTACTGCAATGGGTAAAACTGGGACCTTGGGAATGTAATTTCGTTCCACCTCATGTACTACATGTGCTGCGAATGACAAAGATTCCTTGAATTAAAATAGTAGTTTACCTGCCAAATTGAATCAGATGGGTTGGATCAGAAAAATCACCAAAGTGAAGCAGTTTGGCCCTCCAGGACTGGAATTTGACACACTTGCATTAGATTTTAGGCTAGTTTTAGATAGACTTTGGGCTGGATGTTTTTAGTGAACTTGGCAACCCCGGCTGCAGTAGCTCTTTCTAGCTGATAGCCAGCCAGCTAACACTCGTGTAATTAGAAGTTCTGGATTGGGTAGTGTTTGTACTCTGACTTGTTTCTGTGTTGGCCATCGGTGTCTCCAAATGCATTTTCTAGTCTCTACCAAGTCCAGCTACCATTTAATTTTTTTTCTTTTAACCGGTGTGTACTGACAGCAGAGCAGGGTATAAACTCGGTTGGATTTAACCAAAGCTTTGAAAGTCTTTGGGTTGTTTCAACCAATGACTGTAGACTGACAGTGCAAACAAATTAAGACTGTGGCTCCAAATTTGACATGATGGAGTTTTTGCTTCATTTCTATAGAATGGAAGAAAACAAACACATTATATACAAGTATTGTATATCCATTGTCCTTTAGAATTCTCTGATATAATTCATAATTCATTGTTCCATCAATGACAAGCCGTCCTGACCCAGATCCAGCAAAACAGGCTCAAACCTGATACCACCACCACCATGTTTCACAGATGAGATAAGGTTCTTATGCTGGAATGCAGTGTTTTCCTTTCTCCAAACATAACACTTTTCATTTAAACCAAAAAGTTCTGTTTTGGTCTCATTCATCCACAAATGTCTTCTGGCTTGTCTGTGATCTTTAGCAAACTGCAGATGAGCAGCGATGTTCTTTTTGGAGAGCAGTGACTTTCTCCTTACAACCCTGTCATGCACACCACTGTTGTTCAGTGTTCTCCTGATGGTGGACTCCTGAACATTAACATTAGCCAATGTGAGAGAGGCCTTCAGTTGTTTAAAAGTTACCCTGGGGTCCTTTGTGACCTCGCTGTCTATTACACACCTTGCTCTTGGAGTGATCTTTGTTGGTCAACCACTTCTGAGGAGGTAACAATGGTCTTGAATTTCCTCCATTTGTACACAATCTGTCTGACTAAAGAGTTTGGACTCCACCAATCCACAGAGATGGTTTTGTAACCTTTTCCAGCCTGATGAGCATCAACTCTTTCTCCGAGCTCCTCAGAAATCTCCTTTGTTTATGCCATGATAGGTCCCTGTTCTTTAAATAAAACAGGGTCCCCACTCACACCTGATTGTCTTCCCATTGATTGAAAACACCTGACTCTAATTTCACCTTCAAATTAACTGCTAATCCTAGAGGTTCACATACTTTTGCCTCTCACAAATATGTCATATTGGATCATTTTCCTCAATAAATAAATGGCCAAGTATATTTTTGTCTCATTTGTTTAACTGGGTTCTCTTTATCTACTTTTAGGACTTGTGTGAACATCTGATGATGTTTTAGGTCACATTTATGCAGAAATAGAAAATACTAAAGGGTTCACAAACTTTCAAGCACCACTGTACTTACTCTTTCCATCCTGTTGATGCAGATAGATGAATCTGATCAGATTATTTCTATCCACTGTTCAGTTGTCTGGATTTTATGGTCTTGTTCTTTGCTGAAACCAAAAACAAACCTCATCAGTTCAGTGTTGAATCCAGTTCTTTTCCTGGCTGTGGTCCATCTGTGTGCTCGTTTGATTTTTTGAACGTGATCAACAAGTTGTTTACATCCACAGTGTCACTAGTTTCATGCTTTTTGCATAAAAATGAATATGAATTAAAAGCTCTGAACATGTTTAATGAGATTGTTCAACTCCCATTTGTTTGGGAGCCAAACGTGCCTTTTGGTCATGGGGAAGAACAAGTCTGGAGATCAAGACTGATAAAGTGAAACTTGACCTAAAGCCAATATTGACTGTTGGGCGTTTTTATTTGGTTATGTCTGAATTCCCCTTATTCCTCATAGTGCCCATTACTAAAATCCTACGTTTGGTAAAAGTGGAATGACCTCTTACCTCGGCCATCAACACAGCTTTTTCAGGATACTGACCATTGACTCCATTGGCCTTGTCATTTAGCTGAATAGGAAATCCAGTGATCAGGACACTCCTTTGTTGGACTAAAAAGATAGTGTTGCTTTAATAAGAGTTAATATTTAACTTGCACTTTGTGCTCACTGTTTGATTTTGGGTGGACTGAACCGTGCACTTTGACACACTGCAAGCAAGCCAGCGCTGTGACCATTTGTTGATGTTAAAAGTTGTCACTGGTGCCTTACATGGTTTGTGAGACCTGTACAACAGTGAGGGAGGCAACATCCTAAAGCATGGGAAATAATGCTTGTAGTCCATCTCCTGAAACAATAGACAGTATTTTCTGGGCTGGTCAGGCTGGAGGAATCATTCCAGATATCACGCTTGACAGGACGGTGTCTAATTACCTCTCTCTGAATTCAAGCTTTGCCCTCAACCTGCAGTATGCTGCCATCCAACGGCGCCTCTCGAGGGACCAGCTCACTGTCTTGGATAACAACCTGACCTCCATACTTGGGCAGAGCTCTAAGGTGTCTTATGGAGGCGTGGGCGTTGTGGCTCTCTCTCTGTCTTTACTCTTGGAAACTCTTGCTGCTAGCATGGTCGGTCAATCCAGCAATCCAGACCCGTACCAAAGGATTTTTGGACCTGATAACTCTTCTGACATCCCAAGCATTGCTCGTGACTACCTGAGTCTGCTCCCTTGGAAGGTGAACGATAGTGAGGCGATGGCAGAAATGACCGAGATCTATGACCAGAAGTTGAAATATGCACTGATTGAACTCTATGAGGATATGACTGTTGACCATCACTTAAGCACAACAGCCATCAAGCAGTGGATCAACGGGGCTGCCATTCACCTTCACATGAGGATCCATGGTATCCGTTTACTGTCTGTTCCAAAGGGTTCTGCAGAATCTCTCCGGCTCTCCTACAGAACAGGATTAGGACGAGTCATGCACCTGTATGCTGGGTACTTACGGCACAACGTGAAGGAGAGGAGCACCGTCCAGGGCCCGCCAGTAAAGGCAGGCTTCTTAATAACAGAACCCAACAGGAAGGTTAGACACAGGGTGGTCCACAGTCCCTGCCAAACGCAAGGCATCATCAGTGCAATTGTATCAAGAATCCTAGCAGCCCAGAATATCAGAGTAACTGAAACATTTTTTGAGGAAGCAGGTAGAATGATAGAGAAACTGGTCCGTCAGAAGGAGAATTTTGTGCTGCCAACAAGAAACGTCAGCTATCATAATTGAGAAGAATCAATATTTTCTGCCCTCTGAAGTCCCTGGACAAAAAAACTGTCGCTTTTCGTGTTTAAGGTGGTAGTAACTTCAGGCTCCTGCCGGTGCCACTGTACGATGATGATTAGGCTGTAAATAAAGTTTAAGTAAAGGTGAATAAATAAATACCTGCAGGGTGTGTGAGGGGATTCAGAGACTGAGAAGAGGTGGTACTGTACAGTGCAATGTGTGGAAAATGGGCACAAAGCAGATGTTAATGATTGGCTAAAAGGAGTGATGTAATTTAGGCACCAAATGTCGTATTGTGAAGGAAGTAGATGAATTTGCTGATGTATGCAAATGTTTCCTGTCACAGTTCTGAGGAGAATGTCCTGTAGACTGGCATTGTTAGCACTGCTGGTAGACCTGTATGACTACACTTCATACACCTGCACATTCAGCTACTTCCTTCACACTCTGACCTTTAACCCCCAAATACAATCACTCCTTTATCATTAACATCTGAGACCTTCACTGCACTGTACCACCTCTTCTACATCTCACACACCCTGCAGGTATTTATGGTCTGATCATCCTTGTGCAGCACCATCTGCATGCTTTTATTACCACCTTAAACACACAAAGTGACTAATCTTTTGTCTGGGGAGCTTATATACAGTTTTACAGCATTAATGCCACTGAAAATTTGATGTGAAACACTTTATTTGGAAATGTTTTTGATACTTTGTAGAAGCATAACTTGCATTTAATGTGCACTCAACTAAATGTGTGTTAAACCTCTTGCTAAACCTAACCCCTAAACTTAACCAAAGCCTAAACCTAAGCTTAACTCTAATGCTGGTCTTAAGCATAGTCCAGTTAAGTTTTGACAGTTAGTTTGTTAATAATGTGAACATCTGTAGAATATACATAGCAATAACATAGTATGCAAATAAAGTGAGACCAAAGTGTGTGATTATATTTTGACAGGAGACTAATTGAACACTTTATTAGCTAAAAATGTGACAGCTATGTGTGCTAATAATGTATAAATGTATGTACAGTTATATGCATAGCATTGGATGCACATCATTAAATTTCATGTTTTGTTGATTTTTGAAGGGAAAAAGTCCACATTTGCTAAGTCTTCTACTTACACAGCTTAGATAAAGTAACATTATATCATATCAATGTCACATGTCTGAGATATCTTAGATGTTAAGAAAATAAATGATGATGATGTTGGACACTGGAGAAAAATATGAAAACATACAGATCTGAGACATTGATGAGGCCCAGACAGCAGGTTTAGAGCAAATCTGAAGTGACTTGGTGGGTTGGAGCTGTTTTGGTGGCACAGTGAGGACTGAAAGCATATTAGCTGTATTATCAGATTGGTTTTAATGTTATGGCTATGTTTGGTTACAATATGAGAAGAAACTGTTACTGCAAGCGAAGAAAGGTTGGATTTGTGAACGTCATCTGCTTAAGTCTGAGGGCTACACCCTCATTAATGCTATAAAGAGCACTGAAGAAATGTGGCTGTGGGGTGCAAAAACTCTCACAAGATTTATTAGGCGTTTGATTAGAAGGAGGGTGCCCACAGACATGGTAATTCTCAAAATTGACAGCAATTAATAAATGACCCAAGTGTGGCCCACAAAAGTGGCACAGGATAGGTCCAAATGTATCTGCTATCTGGATAAAGTTTGAGAGATGAACCCATGCCCAAATCTTTTCCTTCCAGTCCTACGACAAATCCAAAACCCACCACCACTTCTCTCCCCACACTTCAGTCCAACTTTCAGCAAGGTGGGCTCGGTTCTACAGCTCATAGCAGTAGTTGCACAGACCTTTCTCACCAAGTTCTCTTCAGTCAATATGCAGTCTATACAGATTCATTCATTATCACACCCGCTTTATCCTTATCAGGGTCGCGGTTAGTCCCCTACCCCCTCACTGGGCGCAGGGCATTACACTATTCAACTAAGCCCACGACAGGGCGCCAGTCCATCGCTGGGTGAACACACATGCACACACATACATGCACACACATGGACAATTTTGAGTAACCAATTCACCTGACCTCCATGTTTTTGGACTGTGGGAGGAAACCGGAGTACCTGGAGGAAACCCACGCAGACACGGGGAGAACATGGAAACTCCGCTCAGATGTGGACTCGAACCTTAGACCTCTGCGCTGAGAGGCGAACATGCTAACCACTAAGCCACGTCTATACAGATGACATGGTATAAACTAGCAAACCAACATTGCAAAGGTGGGAGTAAGTCCCTCATGTGCAAGTCGCAAGCAAGTCTCAAGTCATTGCCTTCAAGTCTCAAGCAAGTCCCAAGTCACTGTGGTGAGAACC
>BRDA01001008.1:25391-39084 GCA_036984385.1 Crenuchus spilurus | reverse complement strand
ACACTATTAATCACTAGAATAGGAGATATTAGTCCATAAACATCCTCAATAAACACTATTAATCACTAGAATAAGAGATATTAGTCTATAAACAATCTCAATAAACACTATTAATCACTAGAATAGGAGAGATTAGTCCATAAACATCCTCAATAAACACAATTAATCACTAGAATAGGGGATATTAGTCCGTAAACAACTTCAAAAAACATTATTAATCACTCAAATGTTAGATATTATTTCACATACATCCTTGATAAACACTATTAATTACTAGAATATGAGATATTAGTATGTAAACAACCTCAATATACAGTACTAATGTTTACAATGGGATACAGTATATGTGGAAATACTTTTACAAGAGTACAATAATAAAGAAAAAGGTTCTTGTGCAACATTAGTGAGTGAATTTGTGTTTGTTGAGGACTAATATCTCCTATTCTAGTGATTAATAATAATCATAAAGGTTGTTTATAAAAATATGTGCTGGAGAATAAACAGCTGTGCTAAAGTCCTCACTATCAACTATCAACAACTTGTTGGAGGCACCAAAACTGAATGAAAAAATTGTTAACAATGTCCTACCTTACCTTTCTACTGAAGAAGAATATCTGGAGCAGCAGCGTTTGTGGATTTTAATGTAGTTTTAAACAGTTTGGTAAAAAAAAGTGAAGAAAAAAAAAAAAGTGAAATAAAAGTATGTGTGAAAATGTTATACGCAATGGGTGATCCCAAACTTTTGAGTGGGAGTGTATCTTTTTGAATCAGCCCACCTGCAGCTTTAATATGAACCTGTAATGTGCAGCATCTGCTGCAGCAGGTCTCTGCTTCTTCATATGCCCTCCAGAGCTCATGCTGGTTTTTAAACTGTCTAGGGCTTAAGAATACCAATTAGCCAAGCTTTAAATTGCTTGCAATGTGCTGTGCCTCAGGCAAGGTAACTTCTTTCTTGGTGCAGGTGAAGGCGTTTACACTTCTATGCAATCACATAACCACCATAGATGGGTCGTGTTGAAGACTTTGTTTGGAAAAATTGATCTATAGTTTTAAAGCAATGGGTCAGGTTTACCAATTTTTGCACTTACCTCAGATATAGACCAATCAAGACATGTTTAGAATCCAAATTCTGAATCTTTAGTTTAAAACAGAGGCTACAAGGCTAACATTGCTAACAAATACTAGAACTCAATATTCACATAAAATAGCCCAGTCATTTCTGCTCCAAGTGCATCCAGATCTTGATCCAGACAAGATCCAGATCACCCAAATGAGTGCATGTAGTTTAGGACACTGTAAGATGTACAGTGAGATATAAAAAATAAGCTACTTGTGCTGTCTGTCATGATTGCCTGTAGCTGTGACATGTTATGATATAGTAGTTCATATTGTGTCCTAACCCACATTGACTAGTCTGTGAGACCTGTATGTGGTTTTAAAGATGTACAATGGAACCTCAGTTATCATTTGCCCAGTTATCCTACAGTTTGGTTATTGTCAACGTTTTTTCAGGGGAAATTTTATCCCAGTCATTGTTCATCTGCCTGGTTTTTGTACGCGTGCCCACTCACTGCTAATTTCCTGAAAACAAAGCATCCACCCATGTGTTTGTCGGTCATTCTGGCTTTGTTTCTCATTGTTTCTTATTGATAAAGCTCAAAATAAAGTACAACACGTCACACTAAACACGATATACTGTAAGTACTGTCTTGTATTCAAAGGTACACTTTTCATAAATGTACCCTCAAAGGTTTATCTTAGCCTCTTTGGGTACAGAATAGTACCTTAACTGGTACAAAAACCATGGGTACAATAATGATAAGGTACTCTATTGTACCCCAGCCCCAGCGACAACCTCTGTACTCTCTTAAGTACAAATCTGTATTTTTCTAAGTGTGAATAAATGGTGCACAGAACAGGTGAACAAAACAAAGGCTACCAGCTGGACCACACCAGCACTCTCTATAACAGACCGTAAACCTGTAAGAGTGATGTTAAATGTTCATTTATCCATTTCATTAGTCTTTTGTATTTATTTCTCATTGTGTTCTGTATGTAAAACTATAGTTATTCTATATAAAATGTATTTTTGTTAATATTCTGGAGTGTCTGGAACAGATTAATTATATTTCCATTATTTCTTATGGGAAATATTGCTACAGTTATTGTTCATTTTGGTTATCATCAGGCACTTTAGAACAGATTAATGATGAAAACAAACTGAGGTTAAATTGTATTGTGACAGAAACAACTGGAATACTAGTGCGTCTTTACAAAAATGAATATCATGAAAAAAATTTGTGCTCATAATTTAATAAAAAACTATTTTTTGCTTTAGTGTTGATAATTTACTAAAATTTGAAATATTTGAATCATTTGAAATCCTGGATTGCTATTTTTTTAGGTAAATGGTATACTGATCAACATCACAACACTAATAAACTTTTTTTTTTTGCTGTGGCACTGTATTAATTAGTGGTTGTTAGCAGTATTTGCCTCACAGCTCCAGTTTTAATCTAAAGAAGTCATATTTGGAGGACATCTGTAGTACATCTGAGACACAAAAATGTGTAATTGTGATTTCTTGGTGAACCAGTCCTTTAAAGGGTCCTTATCATGAAATATTTCCTTCACATTTTTGAGTCGGTAGAGGTGGGAAATCCAGGTCCAGAAAGTAAAAATCCAACCCAGGATTTTGCTCCAACTGCATGTTTATCTCCGCTGCAGCATATCTGCAGCGGAACCAACAAAATCAAACAAAATCCTGGAGTGGATTTTTACTTTCTGGACCTGGATTACCCACCTCTATGTATGTAAATAATGTTCAAAATGTATCACTCAATCTCCAGTCAGTCTACATATGAAAACTAAGCTGCAATTTGAATTCATTGTTTTTATGTCACAAATAGCTACACATTTACATATTTGCACATCCAGCCTATTTCAGTGTATCTTCACCTGTTCATGTAGAAATGAGGCCCAATGCAGGACAACCAATCAGAAAACAGATCAGTTACATATATTATTTTTAAAGACACAGTACCAAAACAGTCTATTTAATTGTAAAATATACAGAGCGCATGGAAAAAGGATGTGATTTATGATGTTTATGATGCTGAAGTGTCATAAGTGGACCTCAGGGGAATTAGAAAATGTAAAGAAATGTATGTCCTTTAAGTTTTTTCCCTCTTAATGTTATATAAGTCCAAGTTTTGGGTTTGTACCCAATTTGTCCCTCTAAATTGAGGCAGAAGCTTCATTTGAGAAAGCGGATTTTGAGGTCACCTCAATCTCAACAAAACGAGGCCAGAATTGGACAGTGGTCTCTAACAAGACATTTTCAGGAGGATGTAAATTTTGGCCCCTAGATCAACATTTAACAAAAATGCCCTGTCCTACATTCGCCGCAGCCAATGAGATTTTCAGTAACATAGTCACAGGTCCCACTTGTCTGTTCCATCCATAAATTACCTGAGCTGTAAGAGACTTGGATGTGTGAGGCAACCTTTGTTTGGTGATACAGATATTGCAGCCTGCGTGTAATGAGGTCATTCATCGTCCTTTGAAGCAGTGGAGCAGGGCGGCTTGGGAACAAAAGGTGGCTGGCGGCAAACCTGACTCATAATGACTGAACAGACAGAGTCGTCTGGGCTAATGGCAGCCTGTCACGGTTCTGATGATTTCTGCACCTCCATTTCCCTGGTTTTGTCCCTGAGCAGTTTGCCTGCATGATGAAGTGTGGATTGAATTCCTGATAGATTGAACACTAGTTTCTGACTAACACAGTGAGAAGTGAAAGAATGACTTGTTGTCAGACTTTGTTGTGATATACCGTACAGTTATCATTTGTGATAATGTTTTGGCGTTACTGTGTAGATACCACTGTATTATTATGTATATATGACTGTTTGCCCGCTTTGACTGGGGAATAGCTGAAATGAGGCACATCACTTTCAGTATTTGTGCAGAGCAGACAAGACATCCTCAGGGCTTCTCCAAAAGAAAGTTGACACAGTTTTCCCACACTCGTCTTTAAAACTCTACTGTATTTCAGAGTAGTGCCTTTTTGATATTTGAGGTCTCAGATTGTGAAAAGCCTTTTTTCGGATGCGGCAAATACATTATTAAAGGGCTGATATAATTAAAACCATATTTTCTGTGTGAGCTTAAGATAGCATGTAACATGCAGTTAATTTGGTCCATATATATATTGAAAATAAGCCATAAAAACAGTCCATTTTGAATTTATTGTATTTGTGATGTCACAAAAAGCATGCCTTTATAATCAGTGGCGGACTGGAGCAACACCCAAACCACGTAATTGCTTGGGGCCCCGGAGATCAGGGGGCCCCCTGCTGGTCAAAAGAGGTTGGCAAAAAAAAAACTAAATGCATAATTGTTTTTGTTGTTCCACACTAAAGAGATACCTACACCATGGGTGTAATTTGGGAGTGGGGGTGGGGGAAGCAGCTTTTTCAAAAGACAGTTTTGGTCTTCTGCGCTTGGTGCTAACACTTTTGGTGTTACGCTATATTAAAAAGAGACGCGTCGAGCACTAGGACCCAGCAAAAAACGGCCACTCAATCGGAAGCCTATTTATCTTTAGATCACCCACAAGCTCATCGATTGGCTCTGCCATTTCTTGTTAGTGTGTGATTGACCGTCCCAACGGTCACTCCATCAAACAGAGTCTGGACTTGCAAACCAGTGTTTTGCGATTTGGCCCATAGTCCGTGTTCACCTGACATTATAAGCTGTTAACATGTTTGTTTGTTCTGCCTGTTTCCCATCAAATAGATGTATTTTAATATCAGAGGTTTCATATTAAAATCCATTAACATTAACATGTGAATCTGTGTGTGTGTGTGCATCTACCAGTCTGTGATAAGCCATCCATTTACATGCCTCAAAGTTTAACTATTCTCAAAATAATTTAGAATTTCTGCTTATTTTTACTCAAAAATGAGGTATAATTTTATGTAAATGAGGTCTTTTGACTATACAGTCCAAACCTAAGTGTAAAATTGATGCTAATGATTTGGAGTGAAGTAGATTATCAAGGTATAATAGAATTGGGTGATAATTTTATAATACATGATTTTAACAGTTTATTAATATTTAATAATTAATATTTTATTTTATATAATGATTATAGTTATTATTAGTATCTTATTAATAGTAACTAGTAATTTCTAATAAAATATTATGAATAATAATGTTTAAGTAATGTTTAAAATGTATGTATAATAGTTAATATTTATTAATAATTAATAATAATTAAATTTATGTTTAAGCCTGTACCACACCATAACTATAAAAAAGATTTGATCAGGGCCCCCAGACATGACATTGCTTGGGGCCCCAGAACTTCCAAATCCGCCCTGTTTTTTATTAGATACTATCAACGGAAGCCAATCAGAGCAGAGGTCATTTATCTATACTACTGCTCAAAAGTTTGGTGTCATCCAGTACCAGTACCGGTGCTAGGCATGTGGGTGCCCTAAGCACAAATGCTTTGTGTGCCCCCATCCCTACCACCACTGAAAGTCTCCGCCTTGCTCTACCCCCCTAACTTTTTAAGCTCCTACTCTGCTTAGTGGACCAGAAAACCTGCCAAGGTTTGTAGGCCAAGCGTCAGATAAAGTTTATATGACAAACCCGAGCAAGCAAAGCTGTTGTATTGTAAAACAACCAGCTGCCCAGAAGATCATATTCACGACTCTTCTGCAAACTGGTACACATATGCTGCAAAGGGGTGAAGGCTCAGTTGGGTAGAACAACTGTTGTGTTTGTCCAGAGGGACGGGACGTCTGCTGAGGATGACCCCGCGCCACGCACAACTTCATTACGGGCAAATACTAAATAAAGCCTGAATAACTCAGCCTTTATTTTATTTATTTAAGTTGGACAAAAGATCGGGATTTGCTGCAGGTGTTGTTTAATAATTCATGGGTTTGTGAAGAGAGTCAAGTTGGGAGAGAGACTCCACAGGCCTGCCAAATCCATCTGTTTCCATAACCAGCCAGACCCTCGCCCTGGATTAAATTACCCTAATCTGATAAGATTAGCTAGTTCTGGCTCGTATCATCTGGCTCAGTATCATCATACAGAGTGTTTTCATCTTTACGAGTGATATTTTCAGGTGTATTTTTGTTTTTCTTTAATTATTTCCTTTTTATGGCTTTTTGTTACTGCACCACTGTTGCTTCAGGTTGTATTCCAGTCATCGCAGAAGCCACTCATACAGAGGGAAGCATCGTCAGAAAATAAGCACTTCAAAACCTGTGAAAACGTGGGAGAACAATGGGCAAGATGAATATTAATGAGAGCGCTGGCAGTCTTTTACAGCTTGGAGAAATTTTAGCGCGATGTAAGGCACGCAGAGAAAAATGTTATTAAATGTTACATTTAAAATGCTTCACAGATGCAGGTGTGATTTTAAAGTCAACAAAGTTGCTTCTAGGCCCTTTGAGGCCCCTGTAGGCATCATACTTTGAAGTGATGTATGTGTGGCCTTGATTTCTTTAAGCCTTCATAGTCTGGTTTTTTAAATATGAGCTACTTTTATTTTAGGACATCTCATGACAAGGAGTTAAAAGGTAAACATCCAGTTTCACATGTCAGTTCATTTGCCACTAACTGGGTGCTAATTAGGTAATCACACCCGGGTGTTGTGCTGTTTATTGTGACTTTGCTGAAGAACAGCTGTAGGGTTTACTGAGCTCTTCTTGTCCTATGATGACTTTTTTCAAGCTTATTATACACGTTACGTAGCACTTCATTACACGGCTCATATCCTACATTTTTCTTGTACTTCATCTTTTGTCCCCCCGAGGTCTGCTTTTAATGTTTGTAATAAAACAGGCCAACATTCATTATTACATTTATTCCATAGAATTAAGCAGGCTGTTTTTCATACTGTGCTTTTAAGATGGCATGTAAATGACTGGATGTCCTGCGTGCCTCATTCTGAAAGGTCCTGAAACACTTCAGTGTGAATATACAGGACTAAACTGCTGCACGGGTGGATATACAAATGCACTGGTTTCTGTGACATCACAGAAAAACTCAAATCAAAATGTAGTAGTTTCCATAAATGGATTTGATGGACTTGGGGACTTTCTCCTCTTCCCAATGTGGTAGTAGCCAATTAACCCATCCCATCCACTAGGGGGCACCCCCCATCACTTTGCAGTGTCCCTGACTCTAGGAGGGTGAAGACATGCACAAGCCTCCTACACTGCATGTGATGCAGCCAGCACCTCTTTTCTAACTACCACTGATACATCGTCACTGGGGAGCCAACACGCTCTGAGGAAAGCGCAGGATTCCCAGCTCCGAATGGACCAATCAGTAGATGCCTGAGCCAGCGGACATTGCAATGTGAGACTGAAATGGAGAGAGAGCGCCATCTTCCTGCCCAGAGAGAGCACTGCCAAATTTTGCTCTCCTGGGCCCCAGCTGTTGATGACAAACAGCATGACTGGGATTCAAACTCTGGTCCTCTGGTCATAGTGTCAGGGGAGAGAGAGAGAGAGAGAGAGAGAGAAAGAATTGAGGGCACTGCCAGGGGAATGAACTGTAAACCTTCCCGGTCCCTAACCACCAGTCCACAGATGTCACAAAAGGATGCATTGGTTGTTGTACCTTTGGTGTTCTCTGGACAGGAGAACCTGAAAGGCAGTACCACAAAGAAGAGGCTCTGTCTTGTTACTACTGTTTACTTCCAATTTATGTTGTGCAACACCCTCCGTTGATGTCTTGTCCTTGTTTAAGATCAAACCTGAGCCCATTCCCTGGATATCACCAAGGTTCTTAAAACCCTTGAATGAAACCAGTTCAAGACCCGGAGTTTATTTGGTCAAATAGACCTTTGAAAGATTCTTCAAGGCCCCGGAAATTATTCTTGGCCTCAAGGACATGTTTTTGGCCCCTTTTTTATGATATAGGTTATCTTTAACAAATCTCTCTCTCTGAGAAAATGCCCTAAATTGCTCCTGGAAAAAAACTGTGTACAAACGCACATGCCAAACAAAACAAGACACAACATATTCTGATGTTCGCTGTCATCTGCTTCCCCTGTAGGCCGCATATATTTGTTTTGTGATTGCACCGAGTATTGTGGAGACTCTAAATGTCATATGTTTGAAATTGGATAGCCCCAAACCAAAGTCATGGTACAGCTGCAATTATGGCTGAAAATGAGCATTCTGTGTCGCGAGCACCCACAACATGAAATTCCCCTGAACATTTTTGTGCCCATCGCTGCGCCGAACTTACAAACATCTTGAATCCTGCACTCAAATTGCATCAAGAAAAGAGAGAAGAAATTGATTTCCTTTTCTCCTAGCCAGACTCATTAAAATAAATGGCAGGATCAAAAAGCTAAGTTTGATTAAAGCAGTACTTTGATGTAGTCATTTGCCACCTGCGGCTGGGTGTCTGTACCCAAGAGGTTCAGGAGACAATTGAGAGAGCAGTGAGGAACGTGTCATTTCCTTTGAAGCACATCTGTACCCTCCACAGCTAGGTGTGGTAAAGAAAGACTCCAGGATACTGATCCTTTACCTATTTGTTATATACAATTATATACCTATAGCTTCCATATAAAGGAGGACATTTGCACATTCGATTTGTTCACACCGCAGTAAACACCAGTGAAGGATGGTGAAGAATATTGCCAAAAAGCAGCAGGGTGTATAAGTCCTTGCACTGCAAGGCTACTTGAAATGCACAAACTAGGCTGCGATTAGCTTGGACACTGCTTAAGGAGCACTCTGATGCATCAACAACCCATAAAAACGTCTGGCAGAATATAACTCTCTCCCTCAACCATTCAGCAACAAACCTTGCATTAAAAGAGGTCTGAGAGCTTATCTGAATGCCAAAAGCAGGCCTCGGTTTCCTTCCTATTTAGTTCTGTAAACTTGCCTTGCTAAATCAAATAAGATAAATAGTTCAAATGTTTAAAGGCAGGAGAGTAGACAAATGTCCAGGGTGGAAGATGCTTTGAGTGAATAGATTCAGATGAACACAATTTTCCTTACCAGCAGGCGCAAAAACAAACATGATGACCGATAGTCTTCAGTAATTCCAGCTACTTTGTGGCTTATCTGCTTTTTATAGATTTTATTATGAAAAAGAACAGATAACAGCTGACTCCAGAATGGATTTGGCCTTGATGCAGTTGCACCCAATATAGGGCTAAATATATAAACGATTGAAAAAAAAAACAGAAATACATTCACCAAGGCACATCACGAAAAATGATTGCTCCCATATTTTCAGGCACATCATTATCCGCTAAATCATCACAATGCGAGGATAGTGGTGAATAAAAACAAATTAGCAAACTAGAAATAGCAGAGAAGCTTAAAAACAGTAGCATAAAGGAGAAAAGCTATATGTGGCACCTCAGTGTCAATTTTTGTCCTAGTTATAGTGACTCAGTAGAGTCTCAGTAGACCCAGTTCTTGGGTGTGGTGCTAGTAGTGCTAATATTGTTGGAGGTGTTAGTGCTAGGGTTCAGGTACCCCCTGACTAGTGTCAATCGAAAATAGGAGGAACTATCCTTGAATGGCTTGACCAGGTAGGGGGTCTGGGGGAAGACTGCGCTCAGACTTTACTTTCACTTTATTCTTTTTCACTTCCCAGGCCACCCTGTTCCCTACCCGTTATCAGATCTTAGCTAGGAATTTTGACTAGCATTAGCTTCCTCTAGCATTAGCTAGCTCTCATCCAAAGCAACTTACAATTACAATCATTACATTTGTAGGTGAGTTTAGTGTTAGCCCAAGAATTAGTAGGCTATAGTGTTGTGTGATTAGCCGTGAGAGATGCTTTGTGGAGGGTCACAATATCAAGCATGTTTGGGAGTTTTGGGAAACTCATTTGGGAGTTTTAAGAACTGCCAAAATAAATGAGAAATCCTTTCAAATTGTACTTTTTACTCTACAGTTCCTACAAAATGCAATCAATTTATTGATATGAATATTTTCAGACAGGCGGTCAAGGTAATTAGCTATCTGCTAATGTCATTTCTTGACTAGTCTTGACTAGCATTACCCTTACATGTAAGAATAAAGTTACCAATGACTATTACATGAGAGATAAGTACATCAGATTATGAACTAAATGGAATATTAATGCGTCAGTTGCTATATTTATGATTATAAAGTTTACATTTAGCTATCTAGGACATAAAGTCAATATTATTAGCATGTATGCTAACACTATCCTGCTTGATCAAAACAGTTATGACCTTGACTATCAATCAAGAACTTTATAACTCAAAACCAGGAACTCTAATGTCATGTCACTACATGACAAGAAAAAGCACATGACCTATTCAAAAGTCCACAAACCAATTAGATCAGCATGGATATTTGAAGCTCTGACATTTATTCATATTTCCCTCCATGTCCTCTAGAGGCATGACCCTTCAAAAACTTATGGCAATGTCTTTGAGGCATTCTAGCATTGCACTGCTGACACAGCTCAAACCATGGATTCCCAAAATGTTTAAATATTTACATTGTTGTCATTGCAATGTTGATGTGGGCCTAATTCAGACTGTATAGAACTCTGCAGAATCATTCAGGAGGAAGATAGGTTTCTAGAGCCCCAAAACACATTAATGTTTAAAACGTTTTTGAGTTTTGTAGACCATATGTCAATCAGCTTTGCAAATGATAAGAAATGTACTGTTTGTGAAAATTGGGAGTACAATAATCTTATCACTTTAGCCAATATGCTGTGCAGTAATGCATAAATAAATGCTGTTTACATTTCACATCTCAAATACAGATAAAAAAAATAAACTGAAATGCGATATGCATTATACATATTCTTCACAGTTGAATCTTTTTTAGCTAGTGTTTGCTTGAGGGGTGATGCACCTCTTCTTTGTGGTTTAAGATATCCCAAAAGTGATCTGTGGAATTCAGGTCAGGTGAAATACTTGGCTGAGGTGAAAGATTTTACTTTGTTCTTTTATAAAATGCCTGTATGCTTATTGCAGTGTGTTTAGGATTACTATTGTGACCCTCTGCTCTTGCGTCCCTGGCCCCGCCTCTCTCGGGTCACATGTTCTGTGTGTTTACATCTCTCCACATGCTGTCAAAACACCACATGTTGTTTGTTTACATCTCCCACATCATGTCTCCACCCCCAGCCATGTCATGTCACGTCTTGTTTCATCGTTAGCACCTGAGTCTTGTCTCTGTTCACGGCCTTGCTTTCCCATCGTATTTGTTTACGTTTGCTTTAAAAAGCCTTCCCAGTGTTTCAGTCCTTGTCTGTCATTGTAGGGCTGCGAATCTTTAGGAATCGAACAAATCAATTCAGAATCGATTCTTGGAGTCACAAATAGATTTTTTTCAGATTTTTTCAAATCCAAACGAAATACTTTACCATTGCAATCTCTGCAAATCGCATGAGTCACGTCAAGTCCTTTCTTTTTTATAGCCACGTTTCGTCACGTTTTCTGGATCCCGCTGTCATCCGAATCCTCCCTGAACCTCGCTACTGACAATTGTCTTATTGTAATAATTTTTCCTGCCAAGCAGCTTGAGACTGGAAATATTTTTTTGGTATACAAACTAGCACAGGATGGCACATTTAAAAGCCATCTCCTGCTGATAAACTCGTGCATTCCCATATTAACATACTTCCACCACGTTTCACAGTTGGCACATATTTTTTTTATTTCGTTTTATGCTTTTCTGACCAACTGATCAAACTGAGTGAAAAGAAAAACTCGATGAAAGAAATATTTGCCAATATATTGTACTGTGATATATTTTCTGCATAAGGTTATATAATCGGTCGTTAACCTTAGGGGTCAGCAAATGAAATGCGATTAACTGTCTGATTCAAACGTTAAAATTAATAACTAATCCACTCCATTAATCCTCAACTAACCCAGAATTAGTTGTTGCCCCACACTCCCATTTCAACAGCCTCCTTGTTTCCCACTGAGAAAGTGTTAATGAGCTTATAAAGGATTGTTATGCTTTTCCTAATGTATGCTCAGGAGGAAATCTGGAGATATTTTCAAGCTTTAAAGTGTTCATGTTGGAGATATGTGTCAGTCTGATACTGAATAAAACCTGCTGTTAGGAGGATAACATCCTCCTAAAGAGGCAAAGAGGTAAGTATACCTTATACTAATACTATGGATACGGCATTATAATGTGTAGAAACAACCTTGACTGTCACCATAAACCATATGTCAGGTCTTGTTGTAAGTCAGTGCCGTGCCGGTATTGCTGGTGTTCCAAAGGAAGATTAGAGCTTTAACAAAATGACTGGGACAGATTTGAGATCCCTCGTCTCCCACACTGAGGCTTCATCTGCTTTTACTGTATGGAGATAAATCCCTCACACGACGTGCATTGCTCTGCATCTCTCTCTCTCTCTCTCTCTCTCTCTATCTCTCTCTCTCTCTCTCTCTCTCTCTCTCTATCTCTGCAGTGACGAATCTCACAGCTCTCTGTAGCCTGTGCTGCTCCTAAGGAGCTCCTACACTTCCTGCTCGACACCAGCCTTTTCCCTCCTGCCCCCACCCATCTGCATTCGATTATCCCTCCACAGTAATCTCGCTCATCCTTCAACCTGGCGCTCCACTGCTCGCCTCTTATTGTTTAGAATAATGGTGTGGGGACTTACAGGGATTTACACCTGATTATTTCCTCACAAGGCGAATCCTCACGGACTGACCTTTCGGTTCACAGTGCAGTAGTCACAGCAGAATTTCTCCACCTGACACTGTGTAAATCAGACTCATCCCTCTCTCCCTCTCTCTCTCTCTCTCTCTCTCTCTCTATATCACCATCCTCTCTATATATACACTGCTGCTCAAAAATTTGGGGTCACCCATTGAATTCAGCATCTGCTTTACCTCGTTCTCTCTCTCTCTCTCCTTCTTTTTTCTCCTCCTCTGACCCTTCTTCTCTATCTGTTCCATTTCATTCTTTCATGCGTTTTTCTATCTCTCGGCTCAATGTTTCTTTCCTTATCTCTCTCTTAATGATCATCATCACCATCGTTATCGTCATCTTTCTCTCACTGCTCACTTTTTTCTCTCTTTATATCTCCATCATTCCATCTCAGTCTATTTCTCTCCAGTCTCTCTTTGCTCACTCACTTTCCTCTCTCTCTTCTCGTTTTCTCCTCAATTTCTCACTCTCTTCTTCTCTTTTCTTTCTTTCTCTCTCTCTTTCTGTATTCATGCTAAATGTCTCTTCCCCATTCCTTCTTTTTGATTATCATCATCTCTCTGTTTATAATAGTAATTATACTATTCTTTATTCTTCCTTTCTCTCTCTTTCAATTCATACTACTACTCTCTCTCTCTCTTTCAAATCATACTACTCTCTCCCTCTCTCTCTCTCTCTCTCTCTCTTTCAAATCATACTACTCTCTCTCTTTCTCTCTCTCTCTCTCTCTCTCTCTCTCTTTCAATTCATACTACTCTCTCTCTTTCTCGCTCTCTTTCAATTCATACTACTCTATTTCTCTCTCTCTCTCTCTCTCTCTCTCTCTTTCAATTCATACTACTCTCTCTCTCTCTCTCTTTCAATTCATACTACTCTCTCTCTTTCTCTCTCTCTTTCAATTCATATTACTCTCTCTCTCTCTCTCTCTCTCTCTCTCTCTTTCAAATCATACTACTCTCTCTCTTTCTCTCTTT
>BRDA01001008.1:0-21294 GCA_036984385.1 Crenuchus spilurus | reverse complement strand
TATCTATCTGTCTCTCTGTCTGTCTGTCTGTCTGTCTGTCTGTCTGTCTGTCTATCTATCTATCTATCTATCTATCTATCTATCTATCTATCTATCTCTCTCTCTGTCTGTCTGTCTGTCTGTCTGTCTGTCTGTCTATCTCTCTGTCTGTCTGTCTGTCTGTCTATCTGTTTATCTATCTATCTATCTATCTATCTATCTATCTATCTATCTATCTATCTATCTATCTATATGTCTGTCTGTCTATCTATCTATATGTCTGTCTGTCTGTCTATCTATATGTCTGTCTGTCTGTCTATCTACCTACAACCTGTCTATCTATCTATCTATCTATCTATCTATCTATCTATCTATCTATCTATCTATCTATCTATCTATCTATCTATCTATCTGTCTGTCTGTCTGTCTATCTGTCTGTTTGTCTATCTATCTGTCTGTCTGTCTGTCTGCATTCTCTAATTAAACACTGTCTTATTTCTTTAGCAGATGGCACATGAGTATATTGAATATTGATCATTTTTTTAAAGATTGTTACCCCTTTAACAGCAGCTGCATGTTTCTCACTTGTATGTGGTATTTCAGTGTCCATTTGTTAATTATTTGTAAAAGCCCTTTACTTTGCTGACTCAATACAACCGCAAAACTGCAGCACTTAAACAAATCCGCTGTAGGACTTTTGATTTATTTGATTAAATACCCATAAATGTCATCCAGAGTGACATCGTTGCTGCATATATAATCTTGTTTTCTGGCATTAGGTTTGCTTTTATGTAATAAATGGCCAAGGCCAAAGCCTTATGTTCAACATCTGCATGCTGTGCAGTAGACTTGTTTTATCACATTGCCCTCGCAGGCAACAGTGTGTGGGTACTCGCTCAGTTTTAATTTGAAGAGGATAACTTTTCCTGACAGGTTTTGCCCACACACAGCTCTGCCTGGCTTACTACGGACACATGCAGAGCAAGGCTTCAATACAGCCGAGACGAGGCGATGTCAATACTCCATCAAAGTCCAGCCCAGCCATCACAACAAGGCGTTTTCAGTCTTACAGTACAAAAACATGAACAGGAAACCTTAACAGATGAGAAGAGAAATTCTATTCAACTGTATAAATAGATGAGCATTCAAATTAGATGTGATATGCAAATCACGTCAGATGCCTTAATGGTTGCTGTGCCTCTACATTAGAGGCAATGTGTCTCAGTTTATGTAAATATTTCACAAAGCTCTTTGCAACACAGATCTTTATTTTACTTTAGACCTGTAAGTAGTAAGAATGGGACTACGTGATCGATTTTGCGAAGCAGAGCTTGAAGGCTTTTCCACATTAAAACCCTCCTGAGTCAAAGAAAGGCAAGACTTAATAGCCCCCCAGTCTCAGTCTTTTTCCAAACTGTATATTCGCTTCAGCTCTCTGCTTCCTGTGTAGTTTAATTTCAAGGTTGCCTTGACAGATATTGGACGTATGCACCAGCAGTTGGAGGCAAAAATAATGATGGAGCCAGTGTGAATAAAATGAACCACTGGGGTTTTATTTATGTGTTTAGAAAAAAATGCAGAACAATGAGGAGTGACTATGAACCATATTAAGCCCACATAGGGTAGTGTTTACTCTCAAGTGGTTGATGGTGCAAATAGGGGGAAAAAAAGGAATTTTAAGCAAAATCTTGTTATGTGAAGCTACGGTGCACATTTTGTACCCCTGGAGAATACCAGTGCATCCAAAAATTGTAATATTGTGGAAAATATTTCATTTAAATGGCAATATATCATCAATTAATTACATATTAAGTCACATATTTCAAGCCTTTTTTATACTGTTTGAAAAGTTATTTCAGAATGAAATGTCAATATGTGTAATTAATGAGTTGTGGTCTGGTGGTTAGGGGGATCTGGTCTTGGTCACTGGTCACTGGTTCTATTTCCGATCAGGTCATGACTGAAGCGCCCTTGAACAGGGCACCTAACTGCTCCCTGGGCTCCATGGAAAGGGCTGCCCACTACTTTGGGCGCATGTTCACAGCCTAGTGTGTGTGTTTCACTGCAGATATGAGTTTACCTTGAACAATATGAACAACAACACACCTTTTCACTATTTTTATGATGTGGAATCAGCAGGTTTAGCTGGGTAAATTAAGCCCAAAGGCAAGTATGTGGAATGGAAAGAGCATCAGGACAATTGGACTATTGGACTATCCTCAATATTTGGCTTAAGCTATCTGGCTAAGTAAGAAATCCTGATTTATGGAATACCTTCCTGGTCAAATGGCCAAAATTAGTTGATTTTGATTGTTGATACGGGGTAAAAAAAACTTGTATTTACTAAATATACACTTTATTTACTAAATGTAACACATTACAGTGGTAACCCTACTTACAAGCATCCCTACTAACGAGTATTCCAGGTAATGAGTCGAGATCTCTGAACATTTTTGTTCCAGGTAACGAGTAATATTCCAGTTAACGAGTAGCGTACATTTCTTCAAGTATGTCAAACCGCTAGGGGCGCTGCGGTCGTAGCATCTCCTAGATGCTACCGTAGAAGAAGAGGTCAGTCAATACAAAGTGAACGTACCTGTTGGAAGCGACGCTAAGGTAGCAAAAGGTAGTGAACAAGAAAGTTAGATACATTTTACTTTTACTTTTCATATGATAAGTGTAAACATGCAGCCGCCAGCCTACACGAGCACCGTCGGTCTCCCTCTCATTAGCGGCCAGCCTACACGAGCATCATCATCACATTTATGTTTTAAAAAAACCATATAAACACATTATTTAGCATATTAATTAAAGTATACTGTATATTGGCCGGCTGACACGGATTAATCAGTTTTACATGTATTCTTATGGGGAAAATGCATCCAGCTAACGAGCAAACCAGCTAACGAGCTCAGCTCCTGCACGGATTAAACTCATAAGTAGGGTTACCACTGTATAAGGTTCTGTAACTTTTGCATATACCTTAACTTATTTTTGAGCTTCCCCAACATGTTTTGGCATTTAACCAAAATGAATGACAGAGGAAGTGAATCTTTTGTTTTTGTAATAATATGAAATGACTGACATGAACAGGTTGCTACGGTGTAGTGTGTAGCAATCATACAACACAACACAAGAGTCATTGTGTTATCACAGAAGTAGTCACCCTACTTCTACATTCACCCATAATGTAATGTAATTATAAGTCTCTGAGGCTAAGAACATCTGCTAAATGCATAAATGTAAATGAGCGAAGAGACTGAGTGGCATATGGATGTTACATTTTAATATTTCAGCACATTATTATGATTTTTTTTATTACTAAATTTAGGTCATACCCTCCGTAGCTATGTGTTTGCCCCGTGGACATGCTATTTCTGTGTCCATTTACTTACTTCTGTAAAATCAGTACAGTTCACTTCGCTGAACCGCAAAACTGCTCCACTTAAAAGAATGAACTTGATTTGTTTGATTAACTACCCATAAATGTCATCCAGAGTCACATTATTATGTGATAATAGTCAAAGTCAAATCCATATGTTCAACATCTGCATGCTGTGCAGTAGACCTGTTTTACCACATTGCCCTCGCAGGCAACATGTGTAGAGAAGTAAAATATCCATTTAGCTGTTTTTAATATGAAGATGGTATCACTTATGGGAAAGTGTTCTTTAATCTAAATGCATTTAACAAAAAAAAAAAACAATGCAGGCTGTTAAATACAGATCATTTTTAAATTTTTGTTACTAAGACGAACTTACTTTTTCATTTCCATGAGGTCATTAATCAAAAGTCTTTAGGCAGCACAATCTGTGCACATACAGTAGACCATCGTGATGATCGTCAGCAGTTTTGCCACAACTTTAATTAGAGAAGCTTTGTACACTTTCCTTTTTTGCTGTCCGTTTGGGGGGAGTTAATGTATCAAGATATGAGTTCAATATTTGTGTGGGGGGCTGCTGCTTCAGTGAGTATGACGAGTATCTCTGGCTTTTGTCTCAGCAGGTAACCAGCAGAATGGTGGCTGGAGAGGCGAGTGGGCACAGCTACCTGGTGGCATGCTGGCAGCCCATTCTCATCCTGATGCTGGGCACGGTGCTGTCGGGCTCAGCCACGGGATGCCCGTCTCGCTGTGAGTGCAATGCTCAGGAGCGCTCCGTCCTGTGTCACCGCAGGAGGCTGATCACCCTTCCCGAAGGAATACCCATTGAGACGCGACTGTTGGACCTAAGCAAGAATCGCTTGAAAGCCATCAACCCCGAGGAGTTCATCAACTATCCTCACTTGGAAGAGCTGCAGCTCAATGAGAACCTTATCTCTGTCATTGAGCCCGGCGCCTTCGGCAATCTTTTTGGCTTACGGACGTTAGGACTGCGCAACAACGAGCTGAAGCTCATTCAGCTGGGCGTGTTTACTGGCTTGAGTAACCTCACAAGATTGGATATCAGCGAAAATAAAATAGTCATCCTGCTGGACCACATGTTTCAGGACCTTTATAATTTAAAGGAGCTGGAGATTGGAGATAACGATCTGGTCTTCATCTCTCATAGAGCATTTCATGGCCTCAATAGTTTAGAGCAGCTCACCATGGAGAGATGCAACCTGACCTCTGTGCCCACAGAGGCCTTTGGCCATCTTCATAATCTGCTAGTTCTCAAGCTGTGGAATTTCAATGTTAACGTCATTAGAGACTTTTCCTTCCGGAGGCTGTTCCGCCTGAAAGTGCTCGAGATAGCAAATTGGACATTTCTAGAATCCTTGACAGTCAAATCTCTTCACGGGCTCAACATCACCAGTCTCAGTGTAACAAACTGCAACCTCACTGCCGTTCCTTATGTGGCCATCCAGCACCTTGTGTACCTGCGCTCTCTCAACCTTTCCTTCAATCCCATTGAGATTGTGGAGGGCAACAAAATGCACAATTTAATTAGGCTCCAGGTTTTCGACTTGGTAGGAGGTCGACTGACCACTATCGAGCCTTACTCTTTCAGAGGACTAAACTACCTTAAAGTTCTCAATGTATCCTGCAATAGCCTGAGCACTTTAGAAGAGTCTGCCTTTCACTCGGTTGGCAATCTGGAGACCCTGGCCCTATATGGCAACCCCTTGGCATGTGATTGTCGTCTGCTCTGGGTCTTTCGTCGGCGACTGAGACTTAATTTCAACAAGCAGCAGCCATCTTGCGCCACACCTGAGTTTGTTCAAGGGAAAGAGTTTAAAGACTTCCCAGATGTTCTCCCTCTGAACTACTTCACATGCCAGAAATCTAAGATCCGGGACCACAAGGCCCTTCAGAGATTTGTGGATGAAGGGACTACAGTTCACTTTGCATGCCAAGCAGATGGGGACCCGGCTCCTGTGATCCTGTGGCAGTCTCCCAGGAAGCAGTTCATCACAACCAAAAGTGTCGGACGTCTCTCTGTATCTCCTGACGGCACACTGGAAGTGCGATATGCCCAAATACAAGACAATGGGACTTATACATGTATAGCTACCAATGCAAAGGGTAATGACACCAAGCTTGCTCATTTACACGTTCATAGTTATTCTCCTAACTGGCCCCATCAGCCTAATAAAACATTTGCCTTCATTTCTAACCAGCCCAATGATGGTGGTGCCAATGGGACTGGAAGATCAGCACAATTTCCATTTGATATGAAGACTCTCATCATTGCTACTACCATGGGATTTATCTCTTTCCTCGGTGTGGTGCTGTTCTGTCTCGTTCTCCTTTTCCTCTGGAGCCGGGGGAAAGGTAATGCCAAGCCAAACATTGAGATTGAGTACGTGCCACGTAAGGTAGATGGGGAGACCAGTCCTACTGAGGAATCCCATAAGATTAGAATGAAAATGATGTAAAAGTATAAATAAGAAGCACAGTGAACTGAAGTTCTTATGAGAAATTCCTGGCAGGAGACTTTCTTGGAGGAATGAAGTTTGTGTTCATTTCCCGTATGGAATTGATGGAAGAATCAATGTCGAAAGTAAAGCCTTTTTTTTCCCAAATATTTTTTGCCAATCACTACACAGCACAGTCCTACAGGGATTGCCTCTTCAAAAGCAAAGTCAGAACAAATTTCAAGGGACCTAAAATTCTGTTTTTGATTTGGCAACTGTGAAGATGGAGTGTGTCTGACTTGGATTATTTAAGAGCCAGAAAGCAGAGGGCCAGTTTTCCAACCATACTTGTCCTTGTCTTTTACCTTTTTTCATCTTTTCCTGTACATAATTCTTTCTGTGTACATAGGGCAATACAGTTGTTAAATGCAAGGGTTGAGAAATCATGTTCATGGGTTGTTGAGCATATTGGAGTTTTGTGATGTGCGTAAATGGGTCAGATATATGTAAATTGTATACCTGTCTGATTAAATTGCCAACTCTTTATAAGAGATTTTTTTTCTGTTTGAAATGAAATGATTATGCTTGACAATCATCGATATTGTAAATGTCAAGTGTTAATCCTTAAATACGGTGTCCTAAAATGGATGGTATTATTTCAGTTTAGATGCCAGTTATAAGCCTAGTATATATAAGCCAAATGTAGCTTTGAACTTAAAGCCATTTGGTGTTTCTGAATGTGTGATGAAGCCAATCTGTTGAGATATTTGCAAAGAAATATCTGATGGAAGCTTCGCAAAACATCTCGGCAGTTCCCATCTGCTGAAGAAAAGTTTACATTTTTATTGATTTCTCTTCTTTGTCGTATCCTATCATGATTAATTTACCATTCCTTGATACATACTTAACATTCATAAGGCAGGGATTTCTTTGAAGGTAAATGTGTTCATCAACCCTTGAAAAACTATCAGTATTGCCTCTGAAATAATGGCAGACTGTAAAACATTAAAATAATAACCTTTTTTTACTTCAGTGTCCATTTTCATTTTTTTTTTATTCCAACCTACAAAAGGTGCTCAAGATAACGGAAAGATTATTGGAAAGCTGTTGAAATCCTCCAGATCCGTTTCGCCATTGTTGTCTTCTCGACATTTACTGAAAAGGTCTTTCTTGTGCAAATGCTCGTTTTGATTTGAGGGAGCGGAACATATCGTAATGCTAATCATTATGAATTTGAAATGTTGAATCAACCTTGGATTACAGTCATGAGTTCAGACCCTGTAAGTCAGACTCTGTGGAAAAGGATTACCATAAATGCATAATTTCAGGCTCAGAACAGAATAAAGCAATGGGATCACAAAAGCTAGGTAAATGTTGTGTGTGCATGGTGAACGGAGGCATTACTAAGGTAATGGATCTTTGTGCATTGTTAGTAAGCTCATAAATTGAATAGAGAATAGAGAGTTTTTGTCCTATGTATGCTTACAAATAAGTGATAATCCAGTTTTATAAATCTTCCAGGTATAATCACAATGATTTGTACTGTATGGTACAAGAACATTTTATTGTTCAAATGTTGCTCCTTGATGTCTCAGGAGACTTAACCCTCTGGAGTTGGTGCTTCTGCTGGCAGCATATTAACAAAATTCAGCAAAAACATTTATGTAATTCTGCAAGATTTTATCCTAGAAACAAAACGAAACATGCCTGAAAACTTTAAAGGGTCTACTGTTCAAATATTTATAGCTTGTATTGAAATATATTTTTAGATATTTGTGAGAGGATCTTAAATAAGCAGAGACACATTTGTCAGAGCGAGTCAGACAGCTGCGCATTTTTTCCCACCAAATAATGGGATCTGTCATTCATATGATAATGACATGGTAATTCTGGACATTCCATAGGTGGATTACCAGTCATGGAATATGTGGAATGTGAACCTGAACAAAGAGCTCTCACCTGAGTGTTTCACACCTATCTCATAAATTTTTGATCTAGGAGCCACTGAATGAGTGAAACATGTCAAGTCATATGTTAAGCTTTAGAAATAAAACCACATACAATGTCTAAAAACTGTAATGAGCAGTGTGTAGCCAACACCTCTGTTTATTCAGTTCTGAGCTCAAAAGTCTTGGCTAGAAATGTTTAGAGTGTTTTCGCAATATATCAGCACATCTGAAAACAGGTTTTTGGAAAGTCTAAGTTTAGAACAGATTTAATTAAAATTTAGATTTATGACACTCTTACTGTTTTAACACTGTTGTTGCTGAGTTTGTGCTGAACAAAAGCCTGTGTAACACTTTGTTGAAAAATAATTTAAGATGGGTGTAATTTGTAAAAACGTCAAGGCATGTCAGGCTACATCAGAGTGTCTGAAATACCCTCAGACTCCAGGGGGTTAATGGGGAAGCTCCTAAAATTCCATAGAAGAAATAGGCTGAGACCGAGAGGAGACATGATTTGTACTGTATAGTGCAGGAAAGGTTTGTTGCTCAAATGTTGCTTCTTGATGTCTCAGGAGACTTAATGAAGAATCTCCTAAAATTCCTTAGGAAAAATAGTGTGAATAAATGAAACACTCTCTCTATGTAGTAAATTTGAGAAATTAGTAAAATAGATTTCTCTATGTAGTAAACACAAAAGCTGTTATCTGAGCAAATGTGAGACTTAATTGAGATATACTAAAACTCAACAGGAGACATGAGATTAGTGAAGTCTTTTTTCTTAAGAGATATATCCGAGAAACAGGACATAGTAACTGTTCGTTTGTGTTTCCACCTGATCTCATAGTTGTCTTACAGAAACTATTGAGATGTCTGGAGGTCGCCTTTCGAATCTTTATTTCCTCTGTCTAGACATGCTATAGAAACTTACCTACGCAGTAAAGTAGCATCTAAATTCTCCACATACTTTTACAACAGCTGTAGAAAAGGCAAATTGGAAGCATCTTCCAGAAAAAAACTCTCAGTTGGCGGTCAGGAGGTGCAATCCCCTATGGCAAGAGTTGGCGTGAGACATAAGCAAGGCTGTATTATTATAGCACTGATGACTGAATCATTGTTATTATAGGAGTGCATGAGTAATACATCATAATAGAACTGACAGCATGTGTATTGGACTACATAATGAAAAGCAACCAATGACATAAAAATGAAGAAACATCTTGAATATAGTGAGCTGAATGGGAAAAAATAATGTAAATAACAAATGATGATTTTAAGGGATTAAGTCATAATTTATTATAGCTTTAAGTGATTTAAACGATAAGGTGATAAGACTGAAGCAGGTTGTGTTTAATCTAGTAGGATTAGCCCAGAAGCACAAATAGTCTAGTTCACAAATATGAGCTTTAAAGAAATTCAACATTTGCTCAGGGCTTGCTCAACATATTTTTTATATTTTTCAAATGCTGATGCATAAATGAATGATTAACTAGTTTTAACTCATCGTAATAGATGGAATATTAAACTAAGCTGCTTATCTCATGCTGTTGTGGCTTCCCTGGGGTACACTCTGTCAGGATTGGTCTGCAATTACAGAAATGCTATGTCCTCTTTGGAGGTTTTAAGAAGACATAGATATAATATGTGTACATAAGTGTTTAGACACATCCAGCATCCATTTTTCCTTTTTGCTGCAGTTTCCACAACCATCCCAATATTATTTAACACAAACTGCACTCTGTGAAAAAGTTAGTAACTATTTAATTGGCATATTGGCAGACCAATAGTCAGCAGTTAATGAAAATTGTCAGTTGGATGCCAGTGTGTAAAGATATGTACAGTATGTATCATGAGACTACCAACTGAATCTGGTTCAGAAACATACAGTAATAACATTTATACTATAAATAGTAAATAGGCATCTCTAGAGACATTTATCACATGTTAATAATGTCAGATGTTCCTAAAACCACTGACTGACTGCTGGAAGTATTTAGGCAACAGATTGGAGGACTCTAATTGGCTATTTTCTGTTGCTATGCAGGTATCTTGTGTCAACAGGTCAGTGATTGGCTGCTGCTGCTGCTGCTCTGACTGGATGATATTTCTGTCACCTCAGAAAAGAGCGGGAATAAACCAGGAAGTTAATTTCCCTCAATATATTTTATATATTACATGTTATTCTGCATGTTTAGCACGTACATACTTAAATACTTAGGAAATTATTCTAAAAAAAAAAAATCACCATGGAGGGCACTGCATGTATGTAGTATGTAGTATGACCATTGTAATAATTTCAAGAGGAATCTGGATATTTTAGAAACATGTCATTTAACATCACATTGCACATTGTTTTGAATTATTAACCTGCGTAATTACCCTACATTGATACAACATGAGCTAGAGCACTGCTGGCACATGCACCCATCATCCTCATTGTGTGGTGAAATATGGCTGAAATGTGCAGAGACATCGTGGGTTGAATGAATCCGGTAATCTGGAGCGTAGACGGTGGCATGGAGCGGGCTGACAGCCTGTCGCCTCACGCAGGAGGAGCACTGTGGTGTAGTGCATCAGATGCAGGGGAGGCGAGGAAGATGCGTGTCTTCAGCAAGAATCACGAGTTGTGTAAGATCAGCAGCCTTCCTGCCGTTTTCCTGCTAGATGAGTCACAAACAGTTGGCCGAGCTGTGTGTGCCACTTTAATACTGAGCAAACAGAAGAGCTAAGGGGAGTGGTGGACTTTAATGAGCGAGGAAGCCAAGCATCAGGACTCAGTCTGTGCTCACTCAGCCACTCAGCAACAAAGAGAAACAAGAAAGAGGACAGGTTTCATCTTAAAAATACTTCACCATCCAGAATAGAGCCTATGGATGAGGATTTATCCCTCAAAAATACAGTGATCAATACACTTTAGAGCCTTTACATAGTCTGAATGATCAATATGAAGCCTACTTGTTTCATCTATCTGCCAAAAAGGAAAACAGGCCCCTCTTTCGGGTCCCTCTCAGGATTGTTTTCACAGCAAATTGGTGTTAGTGCACCCCCCTGGGATTTCTGAAGGATATAGAGCATGTGTTTATCGACCTACATGCCTTAAAGCATGCAGCATTTTAACAAATTCGGATGCTCCATTTTGTAGATTAACTACCTTGATAACACTCTGGGGGGGTCTGTATTGTAATGTGTATTGCATGGCTTTCTTGCAGGGTAAATCATTTTTTAGTGGTGAGGCTTTTTTGGACTAAATATCCACAGGATGATGAAAAAATTAGTGCATTTAAAACCCAAACATTTGCATTTTGGTTAAGATTAAATGAAATGTAAACAAAATCTTTGCCAATAAATGTTTGTAGTTTTTGTTTTGTTTTTTGCCAATTTTGTCCTCTTCCCAATGTAGTAGTAGTAGTAGCCAATTAACCCATCCCATCCACCAGGGGGCTCTCCCCATCACTTTGCACTGTCCCTGACTCTAGGACGGTGAAGACAAGCACAAGCCTCCTCCGTTGCGTGTGATACAGCCACCACCTCTTTTCAAACTACCGCTGATACACCATCACTGGGGGGCTAACGCGCTCGGAGGAGAGCGCAGGATTCCCAGCTCTGAATGGACCAATCAGTAGATACTTGAGTCAGAGGACATTGTAATGTGAGAGTCATAGGAAGAGAGAGAGAGTGCCATCTAACCACCCAGAGAGAGCACTGCCAATTTTTGCTCTCTTGGGCATTGGCTGTTGATGGCAAACAGCATGACTGGGATTTGATCTTGCAATCCTCTGGTCATAGTGTCAGCGTCTTAGCCTGCTGAGCCACTCGGGTCCCCTCTGAAATGTTTGTAGTTTAAAACTTATTTCTGTGGTTTAGAATTGAAGAGTTCCTAACAAACACTACTAACTCAATAGTCACTTAAATAGCAAATTAGCTTAATTAATATTTCACATCGGAGACAGCCGTGGCCTGGTGGTTAAGGATGTGATCTTTTGACTGAAAGGTTGTTGGTTTGTTGCCCAGGCAGGTCATGAATGAAGTGCCCTTGAGCAAAGCACCTAACCCTCAGCTGCTCCCAGGGCACAACGGGTAGGGCTGCCCACTGCTTCGGGCGCATGTTCACAGCTTAGCGTGTTCACTAATGAGCTATAAAAAGTGAAAAAATGTTGCTACGTCTGCCATCTTATACATTAACTGAGAATAATAATGCTCAACTGTGATTATTTTAGTGACCTACATAGTAAATCCACCAGTGTTAAATCAACACTATTGGAGTTAAATTAACACTGAGGGTGTCAAAATGTAACACTCTCAGTGTTAATTTAACTCTAAGAGTGTTGATTTAACACTGACGGATTTACTGTGCATAATTAATTATATCTGATCTAAGATCAGTCTTCTGCCAGCCCTGCTGCTGTCTGAAGTGGCTTCCCATAGTGAGGTTTTATTCATTTTTAAAGTTCATAGCTGTGTTCTAAATCACATTGCCTTGTCTGTGAGACCTTATTTAAGTTTCGGCTGCAGATTGAGTGTGCTGACAGAAGTGTTGGTGATGCATTTTGACAGAAATGACAAGGCTATTTATGTCGACGTTTTGTTAGCCTCACAGCTCCGGTTGTTCCACGTTAAAGAAGCAAAAGCTCATCAATCTGGGGTAAGTGGAAAAATATGCAAATATGATTTTTGATAAGGGGAATGAAATGTTCCCAAAATAATAGGAAAGTAATGACTTTCTGATGGTGTAAGCATGCTAGGCTGAAAAATCCATTCTTGCCCAACTTAGTAAACATGCCCAAGCATTACCTTTTGGTTCTGGAGGTGAGGAAATATGAATAATGTAAATAAATTCATGTGGTAGAAATGGCACAGTTTGGGACGGATATCCACGGAAAATGCTTGATCAGATATTAAAGAAAAAAGAATGAATGCAATCCAATCCTGTGTTAAATCTATACTTTTATAGCATTAAATTTAGTCAGATTTGTGTTTCCAGACACGTTATAAAGGCGTAGAGTGGTCACTGCTTGGAATATGAATGGGAAAGCGTATAACACAAGACATGGCATCTGCAGAGAAAGTACCACACTTCAAGTAAAAGAGCCAGTCAGCTTGCTGATTACAGCACAAGTGGGGAGGCTCCCGCTGTCCTGGAGGACTATACAAGCCCAGTAGCCAGAACAGCTAAAAAAACATGTTTTATATGTTATTGAGCCAAACGCTACAAACTGTAGATGAGGCTTTTGTCAGATTTAATCAGTGACTTCATATATGTGTTTGAAACCTTAAATTGACCTTCACTTTCAAATATTCAAGCAGAGAGGCATCTGGTCTTGTATGAGTGGAAATAAGTGCCCGGCAGCATTGCCAAGACCAATGAGTGAACACAGTTGTCTATAATAGTGATAGAGAAGGCACAATAGGTAGCAGATTTGAGCCTATTCTGGGTGCTTCGATTACAAACTGCTTTGATATAGATATAGTATCAGAAAATAAAAGTATTGATATTGTGATGGCATTTGAGGAAAGCTTGTTACTATATATATATATAGTGGGAATAACCCCCCATGGCTTGGGTGATGCTTGTAGACTGCATTATGTTACAGAAAGTATCCGGTATCATTCCCTCTCGCATCAGTGTTCCTCCCAACACATCGGTCATGCCATTAGGGGGCACTCACTGTACAAGAAGTCCATTCTCAGTACACCTTCATTACAGCAGCTCTACATCATCCCATGAGGTTAGCCGTTTCCAAGATGCTACCACCCTTCACCCTGTGTACGATGTTATCATGCCCTTTTGTACATCACATCCTTTGCCCGTGATGACGGATTTACACTCTGCTACAACTGACTGGTGTGCTCACTTATTTATACATGCAGTAAAGCCTGTCTTGTGGCATCTATAACATCCCAGGCCGAGTTCATTCCAAACCAGGGGGTGTTTATAATATTCACATAAGACTGTATATCTATAGGCTTTGGGTATACAAAATGCAAGGATGCAGATGCCATCTTTCAAAGCCAAATCCTTGTTAGTGAAACTTTTTTCTTCTTTGCCATCCCCGTCAGCTCAATGTCACAATCTGAACTGAAGAATTGTACAAAACGTATGTTTTTTATTTTATAACAAACCATGTTTAGCTAACCCAGCTTCAATATATGTAACGTCTTAGCAGCACAATTCCAAACTACAGCAACGCAAGAGGTAATAGAGACAGCGCACGACAACAGGAATATAAAATGCTTGTGAATTCCTTTTCTCAATTTGGATCTCTGAAACACCCCAGGGTGCATCCTCTGTGGAGAGCTTGTTTACATTCTGACCGAGAACAGGGAGGCTGGGAGAATGGCGGAGGGATTAGAGAATAGATTGCAGTCTCTAGAGACTATGACATGATTTGTCAAGAGAGAGTAAGAGACTTGACAAGGACTGACCTTGGAAAATTGTGTTGAAAATTTCAATATGGCTTTCAGTGACATTGCCAGCAAACATCATAACAGTGCACAATAGGTTTTCTCTATTCAAACCCACCGTGAAAAGGAGATCTGTGAGCATTCAGGCTGTCATATAGTCATTTCTTGCTTATTTGGCATATGGGCAAAATGTCACTTTGTTTTCAATACCCTGCTGAGAGATTCAAATCGATTCTGTAGACCTCGCCGAAAACGAAACAACATAGAGAAAACACTGTGATATATAATTGATGAATCATTCATCTTTAATAAACTGTAGCTCTGCATTTTTCATGGAATCCTGCGTCACTTTAGGCTTACATCTGAGAGAAGTGGTTGCCTTTCAGGTAGGCCGTGCGGCATGAAACCGCAGCATTTACTTGTGAAATCTATCACAATGTAATGTGTGAAAAGAAAATAAGCTGCATTATAAGATGATGTAAGGCCGTAGCCATGAAGTGAACACTGGGGGGTCCATGGGGGATCCTCTCCTCACAATGTTAGTTGAATTCCCCAGTAAACACCATTGTTGGTGAACATCTGGCTGGTTAAATTTCCCAGTAACTTAGCTGATGATTGGTCGATTATCACATGTTTGACTCTGACACTTTTCAATGTCCATCATGTATTGACTTTGAGATTTGAAATGTTGGTATAAAAGAACACTCTTACAATAATACGTCCCATCAGCAATTGATGGTAAAAGCGAGGGATCTTGACATATAAAGCCAAATATTTGTATTTACAGTATATTTGTGATGTCATACATATTATATCATATTTTGGGCATATCTTAATATACCTCTCAACATATATATTGCAGCCTTGGGTACAGCGTGCAGTGGTCTACAACTCTGCCTCCCACAGTCATGGTCTGGTGTTTAAGGATCTGGTGTTGTGACCTGAAGGTCTCTGGTTTAATGCCCGGGCAGGTCATGAATGAAGTGCCCTTGAGCAAGGCACCTAACCATCAACTGCTCTCTGGGTGCTGTTGATAGGGCTGCTACTTCGGGCACATATTCCCACAGTCTGCTGTGTTCACTCGAGTGTGTTTCACTGCACTGATGGGTTAAATGCGGCGGTCAAATTCAATTGTGTGCAATCACATTGGCAAAGTTGAATCTAATCTTTTTTTAAATCATTTTATTTCTAAACTTTTGCCCATTTTTATCCCCTTCCCAATGTAGTAGTAGCCAATTAGCCCGTCCCCTCTGTTAGGACTCTCTCCATCACTTTTGCAATGTGCCTGACTCTAGGAGGGTGAAGTCAAGCACAAGCCTCCTCCCCTGCGTGTGATGTAGCCACCGCCTCTTTTCAAACTACTGCTGATGTACTGATACTGGTGACCCTAATGTGCTTGGAGGAAAGCGCAGGATGCCCAGCTCTGAATGGACCAATCAGTAGATGACTGAGCCAGCAGACATTGCTATGTGAAAGTGATAGGGAGAGTGAAAGTGCCATCTACCCACCCATCTCTCTTGGGCCCTGGCTGTTGATGGCAAACAGCATGACCGGGATTCAAACTTGCGATCCTCTGGTCATAGTGTCAGTGTCTTAGCCTGCTGAACCACTCAGAGCCAATCTAATTTAATCTAAACATGACAGACTGGAGTTCAATCCCCAGCCCAGGCAAGTATACCACAGTATACCAAGATACCTTGGGCTAGACTCCTAACACTACATCACCTATAAATGTAACATCACTGAACATGCTCCACATCTTGCATTTGTAAGTGGCCCACATGTAACATGGTCTAGAACTGGGCCTGGTTGTTAAAATGGGATAGTTCTAACATTGAAAGTGTAAATGCGGCTGAGATGCCGTATTATAATAATAATTATCACAACAATTAGTACAATCAGTATTATAATTGCATTGTACTTATGCTGACACTGTTTGTAATGCTTTTTTTGTTCAGCAGAAGTGAATAACAAATATTCTGTTCTGGGCCATCATTCCATGTGGCATGTGGGCCATTAATAAATGCCAGACGAGGCCCAAGTTAACGCCAAAATACCATTTTTCCAAAGGCCATAAATGTAATTTTACATTATACCAACATATTGTGATGGACCAATACAAAAAATCCAAAATGGGATGGAGTAAAATCTTGTTATGCTGATGCACATTCAAGTTTCATCTCCTGTGAGGTTCCCATTTTAGATAAGCAAGATTTTCTTATGAAAGAAATGAGTTTTCTCCAAAATATACAAGCCAGAGCAAGAGCCAAACAAACAGGAAGGAGACAGCACACTGAGAGCATTTTATTTCAGTACAAATACATTCCCTTACCAAAATATGTTATCATTTCCACCCCCCAAAAAATCCCTCCATTTTCTCCTCATCTCCTCTAATATTACTCGAGTTACCTTTTTCATGAATTTCACATTGCTGGAAAGAATTCTCAGCACCTCATACCATGAAAAGCATGATGAGCAGTAAATTTCATTTTTTTCTAAATGAGTCTAACCACCTAATTTACACAATCCGTCCTCCTCAAATATCACACATCCTGCCTGCTTCAGCAGCACAACGAGTCGTGTGGAATTGCTATTTTTATAGGTACAGAGCATGGCTGCATGCAGATGTTCTGCATTCAGATTTCAGCTTCTTTCTTATCAAAACTCATACAATGTGTATGTTTAATCCCATTGAAACTGCAGTGAATTCCTAGCTTCAAAGCTTGCTTTGACAAACCCTAAGTTGTATACTGTATAGGTCTGTAATATTGACAGCTATTCAATTCCACAAATGGACCGTTTCGGCTTATCTCACTGGACTCCTGAGTCATATCTTAATAGTGTTGCTTTTCTGGCCTCTTTTAAAAGCCAATATTACAGATGCATAATTCAATACCCTGCACATGGAAGATATTGCATCTGAGAGCAGGAAAGTTAAATAGAAAGGATATTTACAGTCTTTCAGATAACCAACTGCTAAACCCAGCTGCCCAAAAGTTTCACTCTACAGAGTGAACAAATTATTATTTTGTTAAACACATACTAGGCTTCAGTGGTGGACCATGCATTTCACACTTAGGCCTTCAGTAATGCTAACCAATCTAGACTACCCAGTCAATGAGTCTGAATTGTAATGGTAGACAGAAGCCAGGATCCAAGTGCAAGTATTTATTAAAACGAAACAATAACAAACAGTTCAGGAGAATCAATAAACTACTCACTGTTAGAAACTACCGAGGCAAACAATAACTATAATGAAATCCAAAAATCAGGGTCAGGATCCAAGCAAGGGTTCACAGACAACACAATCCACAGAAAGGTAAAGCCCAGAAATGACAGGAATACAGGATACACTATCAAGACCTCACATAAAGTTGAGGATTAGCTTAGCTTAAATAGAAGGCAGATGATGAACAACAGTCTACAGGTGAGGAAAACTGCTAGTATTTTGGCGACAGTGACCTCTGGAGGCTGGGAGGGGCATTGTCCTGCTGGACTGCAACATGAATACTGTGAAGTGCCTTAAGCCTGCTAGAGGGCCCTGTTGACACCAACTCAAAATCTGATTGTTGAACAGTTTCATTGACATTTATTTTGTGGTGGGATGGGGTGCCTGCAGAATGAATTGTGAAGGCCTTGGGCAGACAAAGACTTTGACCCTGCCTGGCAGCAAATGATGGCTGAAATGTGATTGATTAAATGCTTTAATATGAAAATACATGTCTGGAAGCATCACAACCATTGGGAAAGCTATAAAAGGAAGCAGACAGACCATTTGGAATTATTTAATAAGTATTCATGGACAAAATATAATTAACATGTTTGTTATTCAGATATTTCTTAGGCCAGCAGAGAAGGCCTTGCAGGCCCTGATGGACCACCACTGCTAGGCTTTGAGAACATATGCCTGAAGCAGAGGGCAGCCCTGTCTACGGCACCTGTTGAGCACTTGGGGATTAGGTGTCTTACTCAAGCGCGCTCTAGTCATGCTGGGGATCGAACCAGCAACCTTCAGGTCACAAGATAGGCTAGGCCAGGGAATAAGCGCAAGATCCTCAGTCCTGAAGGATTGCCTAGCAGACGCCTGAGCCAACATTAATTAGTAGTGCTGGGGAGAGAGCACAGCCAGTTTTTGCTCTCTCACAACCCAACGGTAAGCAGCATGACCAGGATTCAAATTCAAGATCCTCAGATCATAGTGACAGCGCCATAGTCCGCTGTGCCATCCATCAGGCTGGGGAGGGCATTACCTGAACTTGACCAATGCTACGTGAAATATCATCTGATACTGTGTGACCTGGGAGAAAATTGGGTAAGGTTGTGATGCTTTGTAGATGCTTAAACCTCAACCCAAATCTCTGGCCCTAACTCTAATGCTGTACTTAACCCTAACACTCTTCAATATCAGTTGATTTTCAACACACAGTTTGTTAATAATGTGAAGCTGGTGAGTGTCTATCCGTGCAAGAGTTGCCTATCCAAATAAAGTGAGACTGAATGTTGTGATATTGAGTTTGATCCGTTCTGTCATTCGCTCATGCCAGCTGAAGGATGTCTCCACAAGACGATTCTGTTTTCTAAAGTCAGAGCTGTAAAAAAAAACTTCACAGTTTATTGGAAATGGTTTCAAGCGCCTCACTGTCTGCAGTATAATTAGGGAATAGACACCAGTAAACAGAATTTTACAGCGTACAAGAAATACAAGGAGTCTGTCACTTAAAGAAGAATGAGTGCCAAGCAACCAGGAAATAATATTACACTTTTTAACAACTGAATCCTTGTGCCATAAATATTCATAAAACTCAGACAACATGTGCAGCTAAACTGGCTGCTTTGCAGTTTTGGAACAGACACATTTTGGAATTTGTAAGACACTTGTAGAATAGCGAGAACTGCTCCTATACATCCATTTGGAGCTTTGTAAGGGGCCCTGCTGTCACAGTAAATTATTCCAAACACACCCAGTCATCAAACTGAATGCCTGGAACGAATAACAACATGCCACCAATGTGATAAATAGCCCGGAGTTTTCACCAAAAAACCCAGAACCTCTTTAGCATTAAGACAAACTGGCTTACTTTGTCTATGTTTCAGAGTGCTATTCCCAGCCAGCAGCATATCGCAACATCAATTACATGGAAAATTTTGAAAGACAGTGTTATATTTTCTGTCTGGAACATCCCAAGCGCCTGTATAATTTAACTACACTACATGAAATAAATCTGCTTTTTCCATTTTTTGCTGCACATTAGTTCCCAGCGTAGACAACCTCCCCTCGCTGAAGCTATGCGATCAGGCTCTATACGCTTTAATGCCTTTTCTGTTATTAGCATCACAGTATAGTCAAGATCAAGCTCAAGGGGGAACACTAAAGGCGGTTTTAAATGAGTTTTTTTGAACAAACACAGGTTATGTATTGTACCATTACATCTCAAGGTACCATCTGAATGGTTAAACGGTTCTTTATTGCTCAGAAAGCTTCTTATTATGTGTGCCATTTCTAGAGATTCCACAGCTGCTTATTAGGTGCTCTATGGCACCAATTATTCGTATTATCAAACCTGTAACTATTATTGTCAAGTACAATGGCCTTAGAAAGAAGCAGCCTTCATTTTACTCTACAGTAGAAGACACTTCCATGGCCCATATCCTACATTTTTCTTGCACTTAGAATTTTTACACAAACTTTGCGTGCGTTTATGTAAAAAAACATCCCTAATTCAGTTTTACACAACCACTTCCAACCTCTTTTTATACCTTAGAATTAACCAGGATGGTTCATGTGCCTTTGATAATCTCTTAAATAGCTTGGACACGCGTCCTTACATGCAGACATTCATTACTTTCTTATTTTCTACAATGCACACAAAAGGAAGGAGTCGTATGAAAGGTGAAGCCCTCTTTTTTCTACTCAGCTTGCTCATTTATGTCTATTTTGAGCTTCCAGTTAAACGTTTAGCTTCAAATGAACAATATCAGTTTAAATCAATAAATAAATAAAACATTAGAAAAAATGTTAGCATGCTTACTGGCATCTGATTAAGTCCCAAATAAATAGAACAGAGCACTCAGCCTCTGTCCTGCTAAAGTCCCTTTAGTGCTGTGCAGCCTGAGAAAATTATTTCTGTGTAAACTGCTGAGATGTTCCTCAGATATAAGAGTGTGGAAGGCAAGTGTGGCACCACTGGTGAAACTGGTGAAACACTGCAAGTTTCTGCTTGGCATTCTTTCAGAAGTCATCTGATATAGTTCAGGTCATTATCCTGTGAGATTCTGTCTTTACACAATCAGGGAACATAAGCTGACTGACATCACTGGAAGGAAAACAGCCCCACACTTTGATACTTACAGCTCCATTTCTATAGCACTTTTCTAGACACTCAAAACACTTTTTGGATAGACATTAGAGAATCGTCTCAACCACCACTAATGGTCAGCATCCACCTGAATGACAGAACAACAGCCACATTAGCTATTAGACAGAGTGGTGAAGAGAGACTAAACCAGTTTTTGAAGATAGAGATGACTAAGAGTGGGACAGTTAGTCATTGAGATAACACTACTCACTCTTACAGAGGAAATGACCAGTGATCTGTTTCTGACCTCACAGGAATAGTGCCTTCTGTTGTCCAAAAACACCTCTCCTGCAGCCACACAAGCTTTTCTTTGGAGGTCTCCCATCCATGTATTAACCAGAAACAGGCCTGCTTAACTTCAGCAGATTTGCAAATTGGGAAGGTTCTGACAAATACTTTTTGTGGCCAATGAATAATATGGAATATGGAGAACTTGTTGAGTTCTTTGAAGAATATGAACTACAGTATTTGCAATTGTTTAACATTGTATCTTACATATGCTATTGTTGGGGAAAAAGGAAGAAAGAGAGAAGAGGGTGAGCAAACACAAACTGGAGAAGAAGAGATGCAATAGGTGAGAGAAAGAGAGAGAGAGAGAAAGAAAGAGAGAGAGAAATAGAGAGAGAACGAGAGAGAGAGAAATAGAGAAAGAGAGAGAGAGAAAGAGAGAGAGACAGAGAAAGAGAGAGAAAGAGAGAGAAAGATATGCAAGAGGTGAGAGAGAAAGAGAGAGAGAAAGAGAGAAAGAAATAGAGAGAGAGAGAGAGAGAGAGAGA
>BRDA01001006.1:56332-65158 GCA_036984385.1 Crenuchus spilurus | reverse complement strand
TATGTAATAAATAAAGATTTTCAACTGAAATATTTTATTCACTGAGATCTAGGATGTTATTTTAGTGTTCCCTTTATTTTTTTGAGCAGTGTATATACACACACTTACAGTTTTACACAAAATTTTGCGTCCATATATTTATTTTTATGACATGTAAGTAAGGTATCCCATCTTCTACAAAGAAAGGCTTTTCATTTTTTTAGAGGCTTTTGCATCATTAGATGCTAACTGGACTAAAATGTGCAGAAAATGTAAAAACAAATCCTGTGAACGTATTTCTTACCTATTTTTACTTAAAAATCTACAAAATGTGTCATTCATGCCCAAACCTTTGCATAACAGTGTAAATATCTTTAAAATACAATCTCCAGAGAAGTTGGGATGGTATGGAAAATGCAAAGGAAAACAAAATGAATTTTATTTCATTACATACAGTTTGAACCCAAGATATTTCATTTTTTGTCTGGTCAACTTCGTTTCATTTGTTAAAATATATACATTCCTGCATTTCTGTACTGTAATACATTCAAAAACACATTAGAATGGTAAAGCATTACTACTTGGTAATGTTGCCTTTTTTTTTTACAACACTTAAAAGCCTTTTTGGCACTGAAGATACAAAAGTGATGACTTTCAGGTGTTCTTTTGTCCCCGTTGTAAACTGCTAACTTCTCAGGAAGGCCAGTCCAGTATCTCTTTTTCCACTCCCATGCCTTTGTAGTATGTGCAGCATGTGCTTTTGTATTGTTTTGTTAAGAAATGTATGAATGTTCCTGGACAGCATCTCATCTTGAAGGCAGCATATGTTGCTCTAAAATCTCAGTGAACTTTTCAGAGTGTAAATGACCTTTACCAAGAGAATGGACATAACCCCATATTATGACAAACTCAGGCTTTTCAACTTGTTACTGATATCAGTTTGGATGGTCCTTTTTCATCTTTGGGCTGTAGCACATGGCATCAATTTCGTCCACTAAAGACCTGGAATACTGATTTGTCTGACCACTAACTGACCAATATAACTGTAGTGCTTGACAAAAGTTTGCTAAAGTCATGTCTGTGTTTATATCAGCTAGTGATGAGTGATGTTTCTTGATGCAGTGCCGTCTGAGGGATCAGAGATCACAGGTGTTCCACTTAGGCATGTACCCTTTACACACTGAAATTCCTCCAGATTCCTTGAATCATTTAATGACATAATGATGTAGAGGGAGAAATATACAAATCCCGTCCGATCTTTCTTTGAGGAACATTGTTTCTAAACATTTCAATATTTTTTCTCACACATTTGTTTCAACAATCTTTGCTCCTCAAAGTCCCAATTATCCTCAATGCTCCTCAATTATTTCAGCATAATTAAATGCATACAATGTAAACAAATTCATTCAGAGTGATTTCATGTGAAATGCTCCATTCTAGATTAACTTACTGAGTCAGAATTTTCACAGTGGTGCAGGTAGGAACCAGATGTTTGAAGCCTCTAAAAACTACCTCATCAAACATTATTGCATGAAATGCTACACTGTCTGATGTTTGTGGGACTATTATATGGTAATTTTGAGATTCTGACTAAAGATATTTTAAAAATCCATTCATGTAGTCCACATGTGAATGTTCACTGGTGGGTTTGCATAGTGAATAAAATGGATCTATTTGTGTTGCAAACATTGTTCCTATCACAATCTGTCAATAGGTGTAACCAAACTTTTGACAGTATATAATTGGATTTGCATTTTTACTATATGCATCTACATGAATTAACATACAATACACAATTTACATACAATATATTTGATGCTCCTTCAATATGAAACACGTTTAGCCCTGCATCTGTTAACATCCTGATGTCCTGTATTCTTCAAGTCTTGTGTACTCAGGATCTGGAGTTCCAACTGTCATGTATTCCTAAAGCCAATGTTCTTAGGGTCCTAAGTTCCAGTGGTTCTATATTCTCAAGATTCTGTGATCACAGGGTATTATATTCTCAGTGTATTATGTTCCTATGTTCTTACATTATTGGGGTCCTATATTTCTAGGGTCCTGCGTTCTTAAGGTTCTATATTTCCAGGGTACTATGTTCCTAGGGTCCTAAGTTATCATTGTCCTATGCTCTCAGTGTTATATGTTCCTATGATCTTTAGTTCCCATGGTCCTGTCTTTCTAGGGTCATATGTTCCCAGTTCCCTATGATTTCTGGGGTCCTATAAATAGATTTAAAATGAACACTGTCAGGTTCAACACCCTAAATACTAAATATACATTATAAGCATTTCTACACTGACAGGTATAACTAAGAGGTTCTGATTATGGTATGTGTATAAAGTGCTTAATAATGTAGTGGCATTGTAACAGCATACTGTTAAAACCATAAATATTGCAATGTACCATGGTAATACCATCATACAGATAAGGCAACGCCGCGTTTTTTGCATGGCTGTGAGTGATGCAGCATCCTTCCCCTTCTGCGTCCACTTGCGTAATTTTCACCGCTAGATGTCGCTGTAGACACATTATTAGCAATGACATTACAAAAGATGATAGGACTCGATTGTATGTTGTTTGTCATTGTATTTCAACATTTATTTGAACTTACACTAGTGTTTTCTTTCAGGTACATGTAGAGTATGATCTTAAAATATGCTTGAAAGTCACTCATTTTGCTGTTTCTGTTTGCTGATTTTGCTGTGGCTGAGAAACCACGCCCCTTGAGAAGCTAACGTTAGTTAAAAGTTGCCAGGTACACGGTATTCCCCCAAAAGCTCTTACAGTAACAATAGAAAAATGAATAAATTGACGACAGTTAAAAAATTTTTAAATTGTCTTGTGAGTGCATAACTAGGGTGTTAAATCATGTTGAGGGTGAAGCACATTTGGTTGAGATGTTTCTTAATATTATATGATGAATTAGAATGGGATCTAAAAATATAGAGAAAAGAAGGAATTTTTATATTGTAATGCAAGTGGATACTGCATTAAATACAAAAAATTACAATAACGTATGTATAATAATATAAATTCTGCAATAACAACAATTAAAATAATAATAATAATAATAATAATAATAATAATAATAATAATAATAATAATATCTATTGCTTAAAAAGTTTAGAATACAGAATAAAATAAGAAAAAAAAATATTTAATACCTTTTTAGATATTTTTTAAACGTCTGTCATTGGACACTAGATCTGGGGCTAGCTTCTGCTTGTGTAGGAGAGATTGGTATCAAACATTGGATGGAGATTTTTTGTGTGACTTGGCAACCCGGCCTTAGAGGTTTATTTCAGAAACGAAACCGCAAAGTTCACGCATTATCTACTAATATATCGTCCGTATTGCTTGTTTATAGCCTATAATAGGGACTGGACTACATTTGTCCACATTACGTAGCGAAAATGTGTGGAATTCCGTCGCTGTTCGTTATCCTGACGTAAAACCCCGAGTGACTCCGAAGCTCCGCCGAGATTTTCCGAATCGTCCCGGCTTGAGGTCGGCCCGCAAAAAACGCCATGTTGAGCTAATTTCTGCGATCCTAAATGATAACTTTAAGTCAAAGGGAGCAAAGAGATGAGGAGACTGTGTATTTAAAGGCAGCCTGGAGACGAGTGGGACTAAGCCGTGTGTGTGTGTTTGTGTGTGTGGAGGTCCAGGGCGGAGAAGCGGAGCGGGGTCCCCATGAAGAACAGACAGCCTGGTGAAAACACAACACAAGTTTGCCACAAAAAATGGCTTTTTTACACAAAAGCACGTCAACATTAGGCTCGTGCTGAGAGACGAGGAAACCGTCTGCCTATGCAGGACCCGATAGGCGTCCGCATTTAGCCGTGCCGTTGGATTCAATCGTTTTATTTTGGTTTGTTTTGATATGAGTTTACCGCCCAAAGTGGTGCCCAAACCCACCGGCGGGGTTGCGGTAAGCGCGGCCGTGGCAGGGCCTCCGCCGGCCGGCCAGCTCAGAGCCAACCTGCCGCCGGTGTCGCTTCCTCCTCCTGGAGCCCCAGCAGCCCCGCAGCCTCCTGCAGCATTACCGCCGCCTCAGTATCCTTTTACCGGCCGAGGGTCAACCGGGCTACTCCCGCTCAGAGCGAGGATGGACACCGGGATAAAGCTCAGTTGTGTGTGTATGTTTGTGTGTTGGCACTTTACTGAATGTGTCCAGACGGTGGTTATCGGAACACTGGGGATTGTAGGGACCGTTGGCTATTCAGGTCTTTGCTTATACTAAAAATGCACAATTTATACAGCATGGAGGTGTGTGTGGGTTTACGCTACATTGTGGGGACCACAAACAGGCCTTCTCAAAATACATCCTTACAAGGTTAAGGTTAGGTTTGGTTTAGGATTAAGACTATGCATAGGTTTAGAATTAGATCCTGGGGGTTAGATTTAGGTTTAGGATTAATGTTAGAATGAAGATTAGATCACTGAGGTTAGTGGTAATGTTATCTTGTTCTTGTTAGCTAATTATTAAACATGGTAATATCTGATTTGGCTATAAAATAGTCCTTATTAGTAGAGTATTTAAAAATGAGGTTTAACAACATACAGTTACCCTGACAGTGTGTTGTACAGATACTGTTCATTAAATGTACTAGTTGTTTCTCAATGTATAGTAATTTCTGTAGAAATATATCACCAAAACTTCTCTAAACCCTCTCAAACTAGATGAGAGGTTTTAGATCTGAAAGATGCTCCATCATCCAGGGTATCTTTAAGATCTTTACTCACTAGTGGACACAGTGTGAATTATTGTGAGATTTAAAATAGAATAAAATCTCACCACACACTTCAGTCAGCAGGCATACAGTGTCCTAAACAATATTCATTAGTCTGAGACCTTAATTAAGTTCTGGATGAGCATTGAGTGGGTTCAGAGTAGTTTTATTGATGTTTTTTTTTTAATTAATTTATTATAAATTTGATATTTGTATTGTGAAAATTTTAATAGTGCAACTCTTATTCACTGCTCACATTAAATTAACATTGTGTAATATTAGAACATTATAAAGAGTTTTGAGATTTAGACAGTTTTATAAACACTAAAAGCATTTTTGATTAGACTTGCTTGAAATGTAGACCCATCATATATAACTGTGGGTGGACCATTGGGCCAGACTACAGAAGTAAAGTAATTAGATATGCACATAGATAACAAAACAATGGCATGGAAGCAGAGTTAACATGTCATATCTAATAAGAAGAAAAATGCTCAGTGTTGGCTCCGATTATCAATCAAGGGCAATAATTTGTCACCCTTTAGTATTTTAACAGTCAACTAGGCCATTTATGTGACTTTAGTTTTAGTGTTTTTTTTAGCAACATTGGCCTCACAACTCCAATTCTAAAGAAGGAAAATTAATAAAGACTCCAAACATGTTTTGCCTGAAGGACCACATCTGGATCAAATGGAAAATTGCGTAAATATGATTTTTGGATGAAGTGTAGCCTGATTGACAAGTAGACCATTTTCTCCTCCTGTAACTTTTCTTTGTGTATACTGAGGTGTCCTCACATGGCATGAATGACCAGGCAATATTTGAGCTTTGCAGAGCCAAGTTATTGAGCAATTGTAGCTGCAGAAAATTTGGACCTAGAGTCCATAAGCGGTGCTGCATCATTTTGCTTGTTTTGCAGTCTAAAAATATACAACATTAGCGGAGTAGTGTAAAGATTGTGGCTTTATTTGATTTTGTCACTTAGTTTTGACCAGCTCTGAAATAATGCACTATTTTAGACATTTCTAATGTTATGTTTGCACAAATCTAACACAGATGCACATAAGCTGTTTTAGATCATACTCTCCATGTTTTATTTCAGTCTCGGAACAGAGATTATCATACATTTTATCCTGAATACATATTTTATGCTGAGTATTGCAGTAAGCTATTGCTGTTTCTTCCACTCCAACAGAAACAAGTAATGTGAGGATGCACTCCTGACAGTATTGCTAAAATTCGATTTAAAAAGTCACAGTGTCACCTTGCTTACATTATTGCGGTATATCATATATAAATATAATATTATTGTAACCTCTCTATCATGATATGAAGCATATAGCTAGGTTTCTGCCAAGGAACAGCCATATTTGCAATTATTATTGTCGTTAATCTACCATGTAATGCATTCTGTTCAGCTCCTGAAGGACCAATATTAAGAGCTGATTTTGCTGAATGTATGTACACTGTTTATAAAAAGTCCACACACCTCTGTTAAAATGCCTTGCTTTTGTTAAAAAATCAGACCAAGAACTTTTTCCCCCTTTAATGTAACCTATAATCTGTACAATTCCATTGAAACCGAACTAAAAGCATTTGGGGGGCGGGGGGCAGAATGACTAAAACTTAAGTTGGTTTCAGAATTTACCAAAACATTTAAACTCATGTTAAATAGTAGTCTGTACATGTTTAAAGTGATTCAGATTAACCCCATAAAATTCAGCTGTTGTAGTAGGATTTTCCAGACATTTTTTATTTGCAATTTACACTAAAAGCCATGGCCCATACAAATCATAGATATCTCATTTTTGAAAGCCATTAGTCTGGAGAAGGGTACAAATTTTCAAGTCAATAGATGTACCATGGAGAACAGTGAAAATGATAATCAAGAATGGGACAGTTTGGCACAACAGTGACATTACCAAGAATTGGACGTCCCTCAAAATTGGATGAAAAGACAAGAAGAAAATTGGTCCAAGAGTTTGCCAAGAAGCTTACAGCAACATTAAAGGAGCTGCAGGAATTTCTGGCAAGTACTGGTTATGTAGTACATGAGACAACAATCATCCATATTCTTGATATATCTGGGTGGTGGGGTGGCAAGACGGAAGCATTTTCTTACAAAGAAAAACATCCAAGCCTGGCTATGTTTTTCCAAAACCTACATCATGTATGCCAAAAAGGATTTGCGAAAATGTGTTATGGTCTGTTGAGACTTTTGAACATGATTTCAATAGTTATGTTTGACGCAAAGCCAGCATTGTGCTCACCAAAAGAACATCATACCCACAGTGAAGCATGGTGGAGGCAGCATTATGCTTTAGGACTGTTATTCTGCAACTGTAACTGTGGGCTTTAGTCAAGGTGGAGAGAATTATGAACAGTTCCAAATATCAGTCAGTTATATCAGTCAAAATCTTCAAGCCTCTGCTAAAACGTTAAAGATGAGCTATTTCACCTTTCAGCATGATGATTCAAAGCATACCACCAAATTGACAAAATAATGACTTTGGCAGAAGATGCTAAAAGTTTTGAAACAGCCCAGCCAGAGCTCAGTCCTGAATCCAATTGAAAATCTATGGGTTCACCTGAAGAGGGCTGTACACAGGAGAAACCTTTGCAAACATGACAGATTTGGTGCAGTTTGTCAAAGATTGCCAAATTATTATATGCCATGCTGATATACAAAAGACTGAATGCTGTTATAAATTCAAAGAGTACTTCAAAAATATACAGTGGAACCTCGGTTATTGTTTGCCCTGGTTATTGTATAGTTTGGTTATCGTCAATTTTTTGGGGGGGGAATTTTGACCCAGTTATCATTCATCCGCCCAACAAGGTTCCACTGTATTAATTTAACGGTGTGCAAATTTATACAACCACATTGTTTTGGTTCTTTATTTTTATTTTTCCATCTTAAAAGATTTTAGTTTATTCAGTACAGATTACAGATTACAGATTACAGGCGACTATAAACGATTTTAAAAGTGCTGAAATGATTCATCTACATGACAAAAACCTGCCATTTAAGCAAGGATGTGTATACTTTTTACATCCACTGTAGATGCCACAGAGAATTGAATCCTGATTGGTTTTTCCATTGGACATTGTAAGATGATAAGCCTTTTCATTCAAAATCAGTGCTTGTTAGTGATATTAACTTTACAGTAGGGCTGCGAATCTTTGGGAATTGAACGAATCAATCCAGAATTGATTCTTGGGGTCACGAATAGATTTTTTTCCGATTCTTTCAAACGAAACGTAAACGAACGAAATGAAATACTTTACCGTTGCAATCTCTGCAAATCGCATGAGTCACGTCAAGCCCTTTCTTACCCGGGCCGGGTTGATGGTAAAATCCAAAGTGTTTCCAAATGGTTGCTTTCAAAGACCACGGCTCGGCTTGCATGCCTGTACGTAGCCCACTACGGTGGCTGAGAAGGCACATCCGCACCCACAAAAAAAAATAATAATTTTTGAAAGCGAGAATCGATTCTGAATCATTCAATGTGAGAAACACGATTCCAGCTTGAAGCGATTTTTTCCTGCACTCCTACTTTACAGAACCAGTTCTAAACTAATTTCTTGATCATTTTATATTACATTATATTAATTTATTGCATTTACATATTTATTATATACTGTATAGTTTTTTATGTATTTTTCTTTTTACGTGTTTATTTAGTTATTATTTATTTTAATGTGAGTGATCACTCATTGTCCATATCACGCAGCCCGAATGCCGTAGTATCTCAGTCTGTTTTTGTTAATGTTATACAGTAGATATTTATATAGTAGGTGAATCTACCTTTTGCATTTATCTCAGGGGTGAATGTTCACAGAACTCTACTCTGTGTATAATTTTTCATTTTTCACTGTTCATGTGTTTTATCCTGACTTTCCTTTAGCAGTGACTGCAGAGCTGGTTGAAGGTCTAATGTCTGAGAGAATGTTTCTATAATTCTAATGTTATTGAGGAGCTTATTGTTATGTTTCATGTTCTAGTCTTTTTACAGCAAAATCAGAATTAGACTCATTAAACAGTGATAACTCCAGACTTCTGATATTTATCTTTGTCCTTTTTACTTCTTTACTTCTATCTTTATTCATT
>BRDA01001006.1:51332-53832 GCA_036984385.1 Crenuchus spilurus | reverse complement strand
GTCAAAGCTAGTAACATATAAATAACACACATATGTATATGTTTGTGTGTGTGTGTGTGTGATAGGGGTGCAGGAAAAAATTGCTTCGAGCTCGAATCACGTTTCTCACATTAAACGATTCAGACTCGATTCTCGTTTTCAAAAAATCGATTTTTTTTGTGGGTGCAGATGTGCCTTCTCAGCCACCGTAGTGCTAGGCAAAACAAGGAAGCAGCGTGGGCTATGCACAAGCATGCAAGACAAGCCGCGGTCTTTGAAAGCAACCATTTGGAAACACTTTGGATTTTACCGTCACCCCGGGTAAGAAAGGGCTGGACGTGACTCATGTGATTTGCAGAGATTACAACGGTAAAGTATTTTGTTTCGATTTGAAAGGATCGGAAAAAAAATTTATTCGTGACCCCAAGAATCGATTCTGGATTGATTTGTTTGATTCCCAAAGATTCACAGCCCTAGTGTGCGATATACTACTTATTTTTGGCTTTCGGGTGAACTTTATGGAAAATGTTAAGTTCACACTACAGTGATATTATATCACGAAAGTAGGACATTTAAGTAGACACATGCAGTGCTGATTTCCTCTCAAACTATTTACTGAAACAAAAGTCAACAACAGTGGTGGGTTAACCTCAACAAACAATGCCAATGTCTCAATAACGTCTCATGTGACCTTGAGCATCGATTATGGCGTGACAGCAATGTCTCATGCTGTTCACAAGTTGACTCATTGTCTGCTGAGACATGGCATCACACTCTTCTTGAAGGGCGGCCCTCAGGTCATTGAGGTTCTGGGGTACAGAGTTATGAGCCTCTACATGGCGACCCAGCTGATCTTACAGGTTTTCTATGGGATTCAGGTCTGGAGAAAGTGCAGGTTACTCCTTTTGAGGTAGCTCAGTCTCCAGCAGCCGTTCTCTAATGATGTGACCTCGATGAGCTGGCGCATCATCATCCATGAAGATGAAATGAGGCCTGTGTTGTTCATGCAGAGGCACAATGACTGGATTAATGATGTTATTACAGTAGTCTGGGCTCGTCACTGTACCATTCACACAGTGTAGAGCAGTTCTGTATTGACTACACACACTAACACCAGCACTACCAAAGACCTGTCTGGTGACAACAGTGGCGGATGCACAGCATCTCCTTCACATCTACAACATCATTGGTGGTCATCATTTCTACTCAGCGTGAATCGACATCAGAATCAGAAATACTTTATTGATGCCAGAGGGAAATTACAAATAGTTACAGTTCTCCAGTTCTACAGTTCTCTTTCATCAGTGAACATCACTGAGGCCCACTGGTCTCTCGTCCAGGTTAATTGTTCTCTGGCTCATGCAAGACGATGACACCTGTGTGCAGACCACACTGATATAAACAGTTTTGAATGGTCTGATATGACACTTGGTGCCTCTCACCTCCCTTAAATGTGTCTGGAGTTGTGTGGCATCATCACTCAGTTCTGCAGGGCACTGTTCACAATGACGTGGGCATCAGTGTGGGATGTGACCAAAGGACGTCCACTTCTGTGCCTTTCTGTGACTCTTCCAGTCTCTCTGTGTCTCTGTTACAACCTGCTGATGACACTCTGTGACACACTAAGCTCAGTGCTCCCTTCTGTCTGAGAGCTTCCTGTCTGAAGCCTCACAGTGATGAGATACTGGTGATCAGGTGTTAGGTGTTGTCTCAGTGTGATTATGTCAGAATGTGAATTATCTATGCAGAACTTTTACACAGCACTGAATATACACACTGTGTATATACACATCTCATGTATGGCACGTTTGGAAAGTTCATATCACATCTCTGTCCTGAAACTGAATAAAAACCTGTCAGTTTTTACACTGTTTCAGTGTCAGGGAGTGAAGGAGAAAAACCTCTGTTTTCCCTGAAACCATGTGATCTACTTTCACACTCACTCACAGGAAAACTGCCAAAGCCGGTTACTCTCTCATTCTCTCTCTCTCTCTCTCTCTCTCTCATTCTCTCTCTCTCTTTCTCTCTCGCTCTCTCTCACACTCTCATTCTCTCTCGCTCTCTCTCACTCTCATTCTCTCTCTCTCTCATTCTCTCTCTCTGTCACTCTCTCTCATTTCTCTCTCATTCTCTCTCATTTTCTCTCTCTGTCTCTCTCTCTCATTCTCTCTCATTCTCTCTCTCTCATTCTCTCTCTCTTGTTCTCTCTCTCTCGTTCTCATTCTCAGTCTCTCTCTCTCATTCTCTCTCTCTGTCACTCTCATTTCTCTCATTTTCTCTCTCTCTCGCTCTCTCTCTCTCATTCTCTCTCTCTCATTCTCTGTCTTTCTCTCTCATTCTCTCCCTCATTCTCTCCCTCATTCTCTCTCTCGTTCTCTCTCTCGTTCTCTCTCTTTCATTCTCTCTCATTCTCTCTCATTCTCTTGTTCTCTCTCTCATTTCTCTCTCTCTCATTCTCTCGTTCTCTCTCATTCTCTCTCTCTCTCATTCTCTCTCTCATTTCTCTCTCATTCTCTCTCAT
>BRDA01001006.1:21944-36849 GCA_036984385.1 Crenuchus spilurus | reverse complement strand
AAAAAAAAAAAAAAAAAAAAAAACCCTCCCCCCCCCGACCCAAAATTTTGGTGAAAAAGGATGATCACCAATTTTTTTTTTACTTGGCCTTATGTTGTATTTTTATTTATATTGTCATAAATTCAGAAAATACAGAGATTGAGCACTAAAATGTGACATTTAAGTTTGTTGTCTGTATAATCGGTATCAACACATTTTAACTTAGAAAATCTAACTTTTGCTTATTATAGCAGATTGTATTTACTATGTGTGTGTGTGTGTGTGAGAGAGAGAGAGAGAGAGAGAGAGAGAGAGCGTGAAAGCGCAGACTGAACGGTCATCTCCGGTGGTGATTTTGTCCAGCTGGCACCTCCACTAGCTGGTTTGTTGAGAAAATATTTGCAGTGGATGAGGAGGGGTGGCCTCACCATTCTCAGATTGGAAGCAGAAAAAAATCTCTCCTTCTCTCTCTTCTTTTTTCACTTCTTTTCATCTTTTTTCTCAGATTTTTCTTTCTCTCTCTCTCACACACTCTCCCTCCTTTTCTGTGTTTTTGTCTTTGTTTTTATCTTCTGCCTCCCTCTTCTTTACCTCTGACTCTCTCATTATCTCTGTCCTACATTTCCTTTCTGCTTCTCTCTTTCTCTCTCGCTCTCTCTCTGTTCAAAGTTTTCTTGACTGATGTATCAATGCTATTTCCAAAGCATTGTAACCACTACATATATACAGACAGTATTAATGTGTATATACATATACTGTATATATAAACAGTCATAAAATACTTTTAATATTACATTTACATATTACAAGTACAAGCACTGAATATATAAGTACACATAATCATAGCAAATTACAGATTGTGTGTGTGTGTATATGCATATATATTATCATAAAGAGAAATGAGGGGAAAAAATGTCGTGTACTGCTGTGGATGATTTATCCTCTTCTAACATAATCACTAATAAATCTCTCTCTGTCTGTGTCTCTGTGTAGTTTTTACACAGGGCTCAGATGCAGGCTCGCCCCGCGCTCCCCTCCAACGCTGCCTCTCTCCGGCCGAGTTCTCAGACTCCGGCAGCCGCCGTTTATCCTCCAAATCAGACCATCATGATGACCATGACCCCGGTGCCCTTTGCTTCACCACAGACCGCCCAGTACTACATCCCACAGGTGCACACAGGCCTGCTGTTGCTACTGCTCTTGTTTGTTTCTTCTGAAAAACTGCCTTTGTGTATTGTGTATTTTACATTTTTCAGGACTGTACCATCTGTCCTAAAGTCTGTGGACACCCGCAGGTCCAGTGTTGCTTGTAACAGCCTTGCACTCTTTTGAAAGCTTTGGAATTCAGCAAAGAGTAGAGATGTCTGAATATTTTGGACATACTATATGACATTTAAGTAATAATACATGAGAGGGAGTGATGTAGTGTGAGAGATTGTAGCACCAGTATTATTGTGATTATACCACAGTTCTGTTATCACTGTTTACTGTTAGGTTTTAAGATAAACAGGAAACAAAATGACATTCTGCCAGATAAAGTAGTTCCTCTATCAGACACTCTGCTGCTAAAACATCATCAGACTGTACATCAGTCATAATAGTGGAGGAACATTGTTTGCTTGCAGGTCAAAATAAATAAAGTGTGAAATGGGCATGTAAAAATTAATAATGACCATTTAAGGTGGGAATCTGTGTGTTTATTGGTATTATTTTTATTGCTGTAGTCTGACTTTTCCCTACTCTGTTCTCAGTATCGTCACAGCACCCCCTACGTCGGACCCCCACAGTACTCTGTGCCGCCTCCCAGCTCCGGAACCTTCTACTCTGGCCCAGGACCTGGGGAATACCCCACAGCCTATAGTCAGTCTTTACTTCAGTCTGATTATATGTCTCTTGCCCAGCTGCTGTAATTATCTGTCTGATATGTCCACCTTCCAGAATGTTCTCCTCAGTAGCTGTTTAGATCAGTGACTCATACAGAACTGATCACACCGTTATGACTCACTACCTCCTTCTTTTTCTGTCACTCTCTCTCTCTCTTTCTTTTTTTAATCCAAATGTAGCTTATAGACACGACTGTTAGGCCTGTCTCAGTCAGGAAATTTTCGATGATATGTAATTCCTGGATAAATAGTTGTAATTAGCAATTTAATTGTTTTATTTTGCTCTTTTGGGTTGTTTTTGAATACATTTTTGCCTTTATATGCCCAACTTAAAAATGATTGCCAGTACAGTACTTGAAATCTTTTCCAGTACATCATCTATATGAACTGATATGTATTACATACTGTATTCACATCCTGGTTCCTAAAAATATATTATGTAACATACTAATATACACAAAAATACTGAATGGCGCATTTTAAAGATGTAAATGTGAACATATGATGGTAAAAATGTAGAGCAAATGACGCTCATACACAACTACTTACAACAGAAAGCAGGTGTCAGGGTTTTTTTTGTCCACATGCGGGCAGTGTTGGGTTCTGCTGCATTATGTGGCTTCCTCACAGGAAACTCGCCCCTCCCACCTCACTGCTTTTACGCATGTGTAAATGTGACTTTTATAAATGATCATGTCTTTTTTTTTCCCTGATTGTCAACATCAAACTAAAACAATCATGGAGTTTCAAGACACAGCTTTGTTGGCAAGTTAGTGATAACAATCAATGCGATTTTGTTTATATGTCCTGACATCTAGAATTAGTCATGTGATTCAACACCTGAGGGTTAGGGCAAAGTCTAAAGTGGCAAATCTAATTGACCTTGGTCTATCTCTATCTCTCTTTCTCCCTCTTTTTCACTCTTACCAGGTGCAGGATATTTTGCAGGTCAGACATTGTACTCGCCCTCCGCCCCCATTATCGTGCCTACACCACCACAGCAGCCTCCACCAACCAAACGAGAGAAAAAAACAGTGAGTGAACCAAACTGCACTCAGATACTCCCACCTGCAGTTAGTGTGATGCTAATTGGTGAGGTAGGAAGCTAATAAATTAGCTTCATAACCCCAGTGCAGAAGCTGTTAAGGCCGCTTTTTGAATGAAAGTGCAAGACTGCTTTTATGAAAGTGCAGGACATAGAGTTGCAAGAAACAGTATGTGAACCCTTTGGGATTATTTGGATTTCTGCATAAATTTGTCATTAAATGTGTTCGGATCTTCATCTAAGTCACAACAATAGACAAACACTGTCTGCTTAAACTAATGCCACACAAACAAATTGTTTTCACGTTTTTATTGAACACAACATGTAAACATTCACAGTGCAGGCTGGAAAAAGTATGTGAACCTTTAGGCTAATGACTTCTCCAAGAGCTCATTGGAGCCATGAGTCAGACAACCTGGAGCCAATGAATGTGATGAGGTTGGATGTAGGCTTGGGCGGTATAACGGTATTTTGTTATACCGCGGTATTTAAATATGGTGACGGTATCTAAAAGTTATGACGGTATTAGTCACGTGAGTAATGTGGCACATTAAAAAGAAGTATTAAAACTGCGACTTAACACGTCAGCAAAACACAGCGCCAGTTTCACAGAAGCACACACACACACACACACACTTAATACTTTTATTTAAAAACTAAACAAGTAATTGTTTATTTCAGTCTCTGGTAAAGTCCTGTGTCTCTGTGTGTGTATCTGCGCGCACGCTGCGATTCCCGCTGTAATGATCATATTAAAGTTAAGGCCAAGTAAAAAAAATTTATCATCCTTTTTCACCAAAAATGTTGGGTCTGGGAGGTGTTTTTTTTTTTTTTTTTTTTTTTAGATTGGTGGTAGAAAGTATGTAGCGAATATTAAAATGATGTTGAAAACTTAAGTAAACCATGTTAAACATCATGTTCTTCGTGAGTGATTTACAAATTCAACTGAAGTACGGAACATCTCCCCAGAAGACACGAAAGATGGCAGAAGGACTACAAAAGAAATATCTATAAATGAAAACTATTTAATCTGACAAATGCATCCATCAACAAATCGGTTGTGAGCTCACCACTGGAAGCGCGGATGCAACAAAATTTCTCGTCAGGGGAAAATCCCCCGCTTATCTTGCCACACTGCTGGGAAACGATGAGCGTCCTATTGATAGCTAATTACATGAAAAACTGTCCAGGGCAAAGTGAGGGAAGCCAGTTTCACAGAAAGACACTCAGAATACTATATTCTATTTTAAAATCAAACGAAGAACACAGAGAAAATGTATTTATTTATTATTTTTAGATAGTTTGAAATTTATTTATGCACTGCCGTCTCCAGGGCCCTCCGTCTGCTTCTCTGTGTGTGAGTCTGCGCGCACGCTGCGATAATAATAATTATAGTTTATTATAGTTTCAGTGTCTGTGTAAAGCAAAACTTATCCTTTGTATTTTATAATATATATAGCACGAATAACTCTCTCTCTCTCTGTCTCTTGACGTGTCTGCTCACGGGGGGGGGTGCGCTGGTGGTTTGGGGAGGATTAGGGGTGATGAAGGGGCACTCAGCAGCCGCCGCCGCCGATAATACCGCATACCGCGGTATTTTCTCAAGCTCATACCACGGTATGAAAAACACCAATACTGCCCAACCCTAGTTGGATGTGTTTGTTAAAGCTGCCATGCCATATATAAAACACACACCAATTTTGGATTTGCTGTTCTCAAGAAGCATTGCCTGATGTGAACCATGCCTCACACAAAACAGCTTTCTGAAGACCTGAGCTGGAAATGGTTAAAAAAGTATCCCTAAACCATTGATGTTCATGTGTTCATGGTGTTGTTTTGACTTAGATGAAGATAGGAACACATTAAATGACCAATTTATGCAAAAAACCCCAAGGTCCACATGCTTTTTCTTGCAGTTGTACACAGTGCTTTAGTGCTTTTTCCGAACAAATAATGCCTTATTTCTAATGATATGAAAATTCTATAGCAATGTGCTGATATTTAAATTAAAACATTTCCAACACATAATGCACATGCAGTTAACCCTCTGGAGTCTGAGGGGTTTTCAGACACTGATATATTTTGACATGCCTTGACGTTTTTACAAATTACACATATCTAAAATTATTTTTACACAGGTTTTTTTTTTTCAACACATTGTGCTGATATATCATGAAACATTCTAAACATTTATAGCCAAGACTTTTGTGCTCTGAACTGAATAAACAGAAGTGTTGGCTACACCCTGGTCATTACAGTTTTTGGAAATGGTATGTGGTTTTATTTGTAAAGCTTAACAAATGTGAGTTGACATGTTTCACTCATTCAGTGGTTCCTAGATTGAATATTTGAGATAGGTGTGAGGTCTTTGTTCAGATGAGCGCTCTTTTGTTTATAGAGACCAAATGGGTGTTTGCACACATTCCTGGGCTGCTAGTGCTCCAATGGAATGTCCAGAATTTCCATGTCATTATCATATGAATGGCAGATTGTGTATATTCCTGTCTCACTGTGGTCACAGATCCGCATTCGGGATCCCAATCAGGGAGGAAAGGACATCACAGAAGAGATCATGTCTGGAAGCAGGAATCCTACTCCTCCCATTAGTCACAGATCCTCCACACCCACACCACCACAGGTATGATCAACAAAAACACATTAAAGGTGGAGAAATTGATTCAAAATTACTTTAGAATAGACTCTGATTGTCCAAAATCAGTCCAGTTGAAAAGGCCACTCTTCTGATTTGGGTGATTTTGAAGAATCTGATAAATTGGTAAACTATGTTCCAGTTCATAGATCTTTTATAAACATCATAATAGATCAAATTAGGATCCACAGGGATGTTTAATTTGATCCCTAATCAAAATCTGCAAAATGCATAATCTAGTAGAAACCCTTTCCTATACATGGTGCGGTTACTCCAACAAAAGCAGGATAAACTATTTTAGTATGGTTTTGAAAGAAGAAATGAATTAGCCAGTGTCCAAATACTTTTGTCCATACAGTGTACTTTGAATAAGTGCAATGTTATAATGAATCAATTAAAAACATGACTCCTTTAGGACCCCCACAGTGTCTATATGTAGACTTCAGGCCTTTACAATCACTGCATTTTGAACCCTTATGACAAAAATCCTGGACACCACTATTCTAGAATAATAGCATTAGTTAAATTTTATACTCTTTCTATCTAGGAACCAATAGTGTGTGTAAAAAGCTTTACTGAACACAGCAGCAGGTTATAATCACACACACTTACTCCAGTCAGTAACAATATACTTTCAAAGTGCTTTTAAATGATTGATGTACCTGATAAACCTACAACTCACAAGCGTATATTCTAACCTTTCCTCTTGTTTATCCCCAGCAGAGGAGTGCCAGTCAGACTCCAGAGCAGTTAGCTTACAGCATGGATCCTCCTTACAGGCTCAGTCCTGTGTCTACAGACAGCAAACCTGCTTTAGGTAAGATCTTCTCCTTTAGCTTTGGATTATTAAATAAATCTGTGATTTTAAGCCCGTATGAATCTCTAACTCAGCCTGATAAGTGAGGATTCATACATCATGTGATCCCTCATTTAGATCAGTCCTGTTGGAACTGATCCCTAGTCTTGGGCTGATGAATGAATGTTGCCAAATTTAATGCTAAGTGTCATTGACAATAGTGAGCAAACTAGAAAAGTGCATTTCCTGAAGGAAAGACATAATGGCTGCAAAGCTAAAGCGGTTCCCAACTTCCAGGCTGTTGCTTCATAGACACTTTGTTGCAACTGTTTTCGCTAGGTGGTTGTTATGGTGTTGCTAATTGCTTCCTATGGTGTTGCTTGGTGGCTACTATAATGTATATAATGTTATATGGTATCCACAATGGTTGCTATGTGGTTGGTTGGATGTTAGAAATGTATTATATTGCGGTTGCTAAGTGTTTGCTAGGCTGTTGCTATGTGGTTGCTATGATGTCTTGGGTGGTTGCTAGGTGGTTGCTGTGGTCTTGCTACGTGGCTGATATATTGTTGCTAGTGGTCACTACTATGGTATCCATGATGGTTTTTCTGTGGTTGGTTGGGTGCTATACGTGTATACTGTGGGTGCTACGCTGTTGCTATGTGGTTTCTAAGTGGTTGTGAGACTGTTGATGTGTGGTTGCTAAGCTGTTGCTATGTGGTTGCTATGATGTCTGGAGTGGTTACTCGGGTGTTGCCAAGTCATTGCTGATTGAACAGCTGAATACAAGCGCACATTCCACACTCGGACCAAACAGTCCAGAGCGGGAACGGTGTCTATATCAAAGAATGCAGGATGAGAAATGCAGCAAATATCCAGCAGAAAAAAAAGAATGAAAAACAAGAATGAAATCAGACTTTTATAGTGTGCAATTACAATGCACAGTATAAACAATATAAACAATGCACAACCATAGTTATTGTTTTTGTTTTTTTTGCTTTGTGTCACATACTGTTGACTTTTAATGCCTTTTCCTTAATTTAACCTTTGACTAATCTGTAGTGCATTTAAGCAGTAATGCAGTCAAGGGTTGTGTATATAATGAGAGATTTTGGCACTATTGTGCTGCAGTTGTAGGCACTAGACTGTACATTGAGTACAGAAGATCTGTATGGCATTGCCAATATCTCATGTTATAGCATCACACTCAATAGAATTATAATTATACCACAGTTCTGTTGTCACTGTATATTATTAGATTTTAAGATAAAGAGGACAGAAAAAAATTGTTTAGCAAGCTTCCACAAAGTAAAGTAGTTGATCTATCAGACACTCCACTTCTAACATCATCATCATCATCATCATCAGACTATGAGCATCAGTCAATAGTGGAGGAATATCATTTCCTCAATAAGTGGAAGTGCAACTGCAAGTGAAACAAAGAAATTTGGGTACATGTGACCTCTCTTTGATTTACCTGTTATTTAATATAGAACTGCAACAAAAAATGTGTATCATTACACATGATGCCAATAGGTTAATGTTTATCTGCTCCAGGTAGTCCTATTCTATTGGCAGTATAGTGACATGGAAAAGTTTCTGTGATCAATTAAGCAAGTTGAAGATTAAATGATTTCCAAAAGGCATGAAGTCAAAGATGAAACACACTTTCCCACATTTTAATACATTTCAGTGTATTATTTTGGTTTTGTACAATTTTAGAGTGAAAAAAAAGGAAAGTATGGAAACGCTAGGAGACTTGAGGGCTCAGATATCTTTGACGGAGGTCTCAGACCTTAAATAGCCTGTCAGGGTTATGATTTGATCACAACCATCTAACATTGTCCCAAAAAACAATAGTGATGGGTTCTTCTAACAGCTGCCTAGCACTCTAAAAAAGAAACTGGCTCATGCCCACAAAGCAGGAGAAGGCTATAAGAAGATATCAAAGTGTTTTCAGGTTGCCATTTCCTCTGTTTAAAATGTAATTAAGAAATGACAGTTAGCAGGAACAGTAGAGGTCAAGATAAGATCTGGAAGACCAAGAACAAATTCAGAGACAGCTGCTTGTAGGATTGGTAGGAAGACAAATCAGAATGATGGATGATTGATTGATTTGATTGATTGATTGATTGATTGAATCCCAATAAGACCTTCAGGAAGATTTAGCAGACTCTGGAGTTGTGGTACATTGTTCTACTGTTCAGCGACACCTGCACAAATATTTCATGGAAGAGACAAAAACAAGGAAAACCTCACCACAGGAGTCATCATAAGAAGTTAAAAGAATATCTAAACAAGCCTGATGCAATTTAGGGAAAAGGGGCACAGGATTTCATGAAAAGAACACCTCTCCAACCATTAAGCGTGGGGGTGGATCAGTCATGCTTTTGGGGTTGTGTTGCAGCCAATATGACTGGGAACATTTACGAGGGAATTCAATGAAATTTCAGCAAATTCTGGAAGCAAACGGAACACCATCTGTAATAAAGCTGAAGCTGAACAGAGGATGACTTCTACAGATGGATAATGATCCTAAACACCTCAAAATCCACAACAGACCACCTCAGCAGACACAATCTGAAAGTTTTTCCACAGTCCTCTGATCTAAGCCTCATTGAAAAGACGTGGATAGACCTCAAAAGAGCAGTGCATGCAAGACCACCCGGGAATCTCACAGAACTGGAAGACTTTTGCAAGGAAGAATGGATGAAAATCCCTCAAACAACAACTGAAAGACTCTTGACTGGCTACAGAAAGTGTTTATAAGCTGTGGTACTTACCAAAGGAGGTAGTACTAGCTACTAAACATGCAGGGTGCTAAAGTTTTGCTTTGGGCCCTTTTCCTTTTGTGCATTTTGAAAATATAAAAGAAAAGAAATGTGTCGTCTAACTTGATGCCTTTTGGAGATCATTTCATCTTCAACTTGCTTAACTGTTAATAGGCGTGCCCAAACTTTTGCATGCCACAGACAAGCTGTGTGTGTGCATTTACACATTTGAGGCAACTTGAATAACTTTGCTGAATGCATTGATAAGAAGGGTTGACCACAAATGTTTGGACACATAGTGTGTATAAATATATATTTATATGTACTGTTATTTCTCTGATGCCTCATGTTTGTTTATGTTTGTGTTTTAGAGGAGAAACCTATGATGGATTCCAGTCCCCTTAAACCTTCATCTCCTGGACTCAGGACATCAGACTCTTCAGAAAGAACAGAAGCCCCAAGTCTTCCTTTATCAGACTCTTCTTCACCTCTCATGGAGTCAGAGCTGCCTGCAGCGCCTCCTAGCATCACTCTTCCTCTAAGCACCTGCAAGCCCACAGCTGCAGGAGAACCCGAAGAACATCTCCAGGACATTTCTCCGATTGTCGTATTAGCTCCATGTCCATCCCCTGCAAACTCTCTTCCAGAAGCTTCTCCAAGTCCACCAGCCTCTCCTTCACCTCCTCTGAAAGCAGTGAATGGTTTAGCTGAGTCCCCAGCACCTTCTCCTTGCTGTGAAACGGAATTTTCATCTCAGGAGGTAATTTGCGCTTCACTGTCTTCAGCCATAAACTCAGTACTCACAGAAGAACCTCAAAAGGAAGATCCAGTTTCAGGAGAACATCTCCAAGCAGAACTTCCAGCATCACCATTTGACCCTGTGACCCAGATTTCGTCCACCTCAACCACCTCACTGTCCTCTAGCACCATCACGGCTGCTCTAGCACCACCGCCTGGTCTTTCTGCAGCACTTCAACTGACTCCAAGTGAAAATAATGACACAAGCAAAACCTCAGACACTAATAATGTCCCCCTGAAAGCTGAAGCTGAGCTACAGGAGTCTGATAGCTATTCAGATGCACCAGGTCAAGCCAATTCCAGAAAAATAATACCAGCAGGTAACAGTGCATGCTGTATTTTGTATTAGGTTGTGATTTTAAAATAAAAATGTAATAAACTTAAAGGTTCAAAAATCCAAAACAAAAAGGGCTTTTTCACACTAGAGCTTTTTCCAGACTCGGCGCTCTTTGAGTGCTTGTATCCAAGCAAAGTAATAAAAAGCAGCAAACAAATGAAGCTTCTTCCCGTTTTGTGAACCTACACACAGAAAAGTGAGTTTTGCAATTTCGCTTTTGCAAAAATTTAGCTTTTGCAGTGAAATGATGCAGTTAATTTTGCGGTTCAGGTGGAGCTCTTGTGTTTGACAGTAAAGCAGCCCTAATGAGCCCCTCCACCAAAACGAGCCCAGAATCCGTTCTGAGTGTGGACTCAAGTATTCAAGTGTGAAAATGCCTTAAATTTGCTTCTTTAGTTCAGAACTGCATCTGCTAACATTGCTAATAGAATAATTAAGAGGTGACCTAAGTAGCGCTGTTGTTGTTATAAAAAATACATCATTTGAACTTCTCTCAGCCCACTCAGTCCTCTGCCATATGTTACTGAAAATCTCACAGGCTAGTGGATGTGGTGTGCCGTGTGTACAGGAGCCAGATTTACATTCAAAAGTTTTGTAAATGTTGTGTGTTTACCAAAAGAAGTGAATTAAGTCATGTTTCAATCTGCTAGTTATGTGAAGAAACTTCACAAGATGTGGTTACGGTGATGAAGGGCATCATCAAAACAAGCAAAATGGAAAAAATTTACTTGGTCTTTGCTTTTGCAGTTGTTTTATGGCTATTATTTGCAGTTCAGAGATGCCAGGCAGGATGATCAGTGGCCAACCATAATGAGGGTTGAAATCTATGCCACCCTGACAATGTGCACCATACATCTGAGGACGCAACCATTCTTCACACAAGCTTTGGGTTCTACATTTCATAATGTCAGAAGCAACCTTCGGAAAGCTGTGTGCTGTAGTCAGTCCTTTCCACTCACCAGTCACCTGAATAGAGACTGGCCATTGCTTTGTACAGGCTGTCACTAGGGTGGAGCATAGGTTAGTGAGCAAAACATTGACATAAAGCATAACGGTTGAAGCTGTGTATACACTGTATGTCCAGCAGTAAGAATGAAGCTAATGAATCACAGTCATGCTGTGTCCCAAACCACATCCACTACTCTGCAAGACCTTCGTTAACATCTGAACGAGGTGTATTCAGAAACTTTATATAGACGTGTTTTTACAGAAACAAAAGCTTTTTAGGTGACTATTGAGTTTTAATGTTTGTGAGCAGTGACTTTTAAAGCTCCAGTTTTGTTGGAAAGTAGAAAATGTTGCCCCCCAAACGTCTTGGTTGATGCACAATATCTGGGTTAAATGTAAAAATATGTAGATATGATTTTTGAATGAAGCATTGTTAAATAACATGAAGTTAAAAAAGTAAGATATCACATGCCTAAATGTTTTCTTATAGAATTTTTACATATTTAACAAAATATTGAGTTCTTTTTAATTCTTTACATGCCATGTGAAATTCTGTAATGTGTTTAAAGGGGTTGTTGTGTAGGTAGTCAGGTGAATATTGACTAGATGAACAGTGAATAACAACTTTTCATTCATCTCCTGTTTAGCACAAGCTGCTTCTGCTGCACCAAAGGGCTGGACGACACCAAATGAAGAGTATGTAGATGTGGAGGTGTTACACAAGGAGAATGAGGTGAGTGTAGGGACGAAATTTAAGCTCAGCACGTGTTCACTTACCTGCAGGGGTGCAGTAAATTGTCGATACACTTAAGTATCACAATATTATATGCTGTGATATTGATTCTGAGAAACACAGTATGGATTGTTTTTGAATAGTATACATGTAAAGATTGATATATAATTTTTTGTTCTAAACTCCCCACCACGACATGGCAGTGTTTTAATTATTTTTAGACATTGCACTTTTCCACTCCAACAAAAACTAGTATAATGACTCATCAATGACAGTTTTCCTAAAATTATATTTACAATATGGCAATATATCACCTTACTTACAGTAAAGCAGTACAGTGCCATCTTCAAATATATTGTGAAAAAGTTCATTAACAAAGGTTAACTGTCATATTTTATATTCATTACGTAAATTTATTTCATTTTGTTTATGTAATGTGACACATTTCACACCTTTTTTTGTTTGTTTTACTGTTGATCAGTATGGCTTGTAGCTCATGAAAATCAGAAATCCAGAAACTCTGATTATTAGTATATTTTACTAGTTATTATTAGTTTACTATTCAACATTATCAACATTAAAACAAAAAATGTCACTATATGTAATTAATATACAATATGACAATTTACCTTTTTGAATTTATGAGCACAAGTTTTTTTTTTTTACGATATTCTAACTTTTTGGAGACTACGATATCACGATATATCATAACCCCTGCATCATGATATGTATTGTATCACCAGGTTCTTGCCAGTATACAGCCCCAGTTAACCCGGTCACATTTTTTACGTCATGAAATTTCAAAATGTAATAATTTTGTGTCCCATTTTTAGCTTGTACAGTGAGAAATTACCTCCACAGCATCCTCTGCTGGCCAATGTGCTACTCCCTGTAATGGCCACCAGTGGCTGTAATGTAAAATGAGTTAGACATTGTTACATTATTTACATTAGAAGAGTTTAAATTATCGATATGATATCAGTCTCAGTCACAGTAAGTTGTTAATTATCAGTTATTATATCAGACTAAAAATTCCATATCGGTACATCTCTAATTTGGGACAAGGATGGGAACTCTTAGTTACATTTTGTCTAGAAGCTCCTGTTTGAAAGCCTCTCGTTTATCCATACAGGAGGTTTCTAGCACAGATGCTTTAACTGGAGCTGAACCATCTCATCCTGAGACCACAAACTGTTCCACTCCACCGGAAGAACTCAAAGAGAACCTTCCGCTTCTGGAAGAGAATGGAGAGACTGAGCTGGAGGCAGAGCCACAGAGGAATGGAGTCGGACACGGGTCTGAGACAGACAGCACGGACAGTGGTGTTGCTGAGGAGAGAAAAAGCTCTACAGGAACATCATCTCTCCTACAGGAAGGTATGAAATGACAATTAAACTTCTAAAGCTGCAAATTTCAGTAATTCTTATAATGATGCTATAGAACCACTAAAGATACCTTAAAGAACTTTATAATGGATTGTTCTTTAGCGAACTGCAAAAGTGTGAAGACTAAAGAATTTCTATATGATGTAAATGTTTTAGGAATTGCTATTGAATCCTTACGTTATGTGAAGGGGTCTTTACAATGTTTAAAGTGCTCAACAAAAGAGACAAAAAACGAACTAATTGGACAAATAAACAAAGAAAATAATAAAACAAAAAAAAGCATTGAATAAGGACAGAAAAATCAATTGTGCATTTAAAAAATGAAACAGATCCCCAAGTGGCTCAGCGGGCTAACTATGATCAGAGGATCGCCAGTTTGAATCCCAGTCATTGTGTTTGCCATCGATAGCCGGAGCCCGAGAGAGCAAAAATTGTCTTTGTTCTATCTGGGCGGGTAGATGGCGCTCTCTCTCTCCCCATCACTTTCACAATGGAATTCCTTCTGGCTCAGAATTCCTATTGATTGGTTCTTTGGAGCCGTAGATGCTACGTTTTCCTCCGAGCGCATTGCCTCCCCAGTGACGGTGTACCAGTGGTAGTTAGAAAAGAGGCGGTGGCCACATCACTCACATCAGAGGAGGCTTGTGCTTGACTTCACCCTCCTAGAGTCAGGGACATTGCAAAGTGATGTGGAGAGCCCCCTAGTGGATGGGATGGGTTAACTGGCCACTACGACATTGGAAGGGAAAAATTGGCAAATACTAGAAATAAAATAAAATAAAAATAATAAAAAATAAAACAGGACATTTTGTTTTGATCATAGATTAAAAAAAAAAAACAACAATTCCAGGATTTTCTAAAATTAAAAAAAATTATTCTAAATTATTGACCGAAACAACCACTCTTCAAATTTAAATCGCATTTAACATTTTGAGGAAAATTTTCTTGATTTTTGTGTATCTTCTTAAATTCACATTTAAAGGCACTTTAAATACACTGCTCAGAACAATAAAGGGAACACTAAAATAACATCCTAGATCTCAATGAATAAAATATTCCAGTTGAAAATCTTTATTTATTACATAGTGGAATGTGTTAAGAATAACAAAAATTATCAATGTAAATCAAATTATTACCCCTTGGAGGTCTGGATTTGGAATCATACTCAAAATCTCATACCACCCTCATGGAGTCTGTTTCTGACCGTTTGAGCAGAAACATACAGGTCTCGTACCTCGTCTATGGTCCTCTGTCCGGTCATGTGGTCCTCTGTACCTCCCCCGGTATCCTCCCGTTGTTGGGTCGTCGTCCTGGCGATGGAGGAGACACGTTCCTCCTTGTCCTCCTCGTCTCGGTCTCGGGACGTTTTACTGGAGGTCGTCTGGTGATTATAGGTACAAAGACGAGTTTGCCAGTCTTTGTCTGAGGTACTCCCACCATACTCTAAAACTCATACTAAGGTTTAGGTCTGGAGGTTCCCCATTATTAAACTAAATGTAACTATTAAAAACAATAAGAATTGTGTAAGGTGATACATTATTTATTTCTAAAAGTTGACCTTATAAAATAAGTAACTCTAG
>BRDA01001006.1:8455-21934 GCA_036984385.1 Crenuchus spilurus | reverse complement strand
CCTGGATGAGCTGCACTACCTGAGCAACTTCTGTGGGTTGTAGACATCGCCTCATGCTATCTCTATGGTGAGAGAACTGACACAATGCAAAAGTGACCAAAACATCAGCCAGAAAGGATGAGAACAGGTCTGTGGTCACCACCTGCAGAACCACTCCTGAATAGGGGTTGTCTTGCTAATTGCCTCTCATTTCTACCTGTTGTCTGTTCCATTTGCACAACAGCAGGTAAAATTGATTCACAGTCAGTGTTGCTTCTGAGCTGGACAGGTTGGTTTCACAGAAGTGTGGTTGACTTGGAGCTACATTGTGTTGTTTAAGTGTTCCCTTTATTTTTTTGAGCAGGAGGCTGATGAGTCAGTCCTTGGTGATTTCCTGAGTTTTATTGGTTAATTTCAAACAGAAATTACAGAAATCAGACAGTGAGAGGCAGATGAGGTGTATCTCAGCCCCTCTTTATAGATTCAGAGCTGTGTATGTGAATCACGTATGATCTCCAGAAGACATACAATGATAAGATCAAACTCTACAGATGTTTGAATCATATTTCTGTTCTGTATTATCACAAACATATGTATACATATGTTCAGTGCAACCTCTCTTCTAGTTTAAACGAGCTGTGAGTGAGAAATAAAGAAATTACAGCATAACTTTGTTAATGCTGATTGTTACTATGACCTAAGAAATGAGTTAAAATGGTGTGAAAGGCCCTCCGTTTAACTGCTGTGTTATTGTTTGTGTTTGTCTCAGTGCTCATACAGTCCAATGGTAAGAAACAATATGACCGGGACTTCCTGCTGGGCTTCCAGTTTATGCCAGCATGTGTGCAGAAACCAGAGGGTTTACCTCAGATCAGTGACGTTGTTCTAGACAAGGTGAGTCCCTCAACTCAAGATACAACTCGATTTACAAACTCACTCACCATTATGTTTTCATTGTTGCTGTCAATGTAATATGTGTGGGGTTCTACAGGCACATATGTACAGGATAGAGCCTGACCAGTATTCATTATTTGGCCGATAATATCAGACGATATTGCGGACTTTAATATCTACAGATATCAACATAAATATCACTGAAAATGAGCAACTTTTTGTGGTGGTTTCATCAGGACTCTCTCAATTAAGGATGGACATTATTCCAAAATTTTTATTCCAATGTCAGTACTGATACCTTAACTTTGCAATCAGTAACAACCAGCTCAGTGATGTCATCATGGAGGAGTGGAAGAGGATTCCAGTAGCAGCCTGTGCAGCTCTGGTGAATTTTATGCTCAAGAGGGTTAAAACAGTGCTAGATAATTATGGCGGTCACACAAAATATTGACACTATGGGCAGAATGTGGACATGTTCAGTGTGAGGTGTACTCACTTGTGTTGTAGTTATTAGGACATTAATGGCTGTATGTTGAGTTCTGTTCAGAAGACAGTAAATCTGTACTGTTATACAAGCTGTACACTTAAGTTTCACTTCTATAGTGTTGTCTGATGAAAAGATAAAATCACATATTTGCAGAAATGTGAGGTCTGTACTCACACTAATTAGTAGTCGAGGTGGATGAAAAATGTACTCCATAGAATTTAATAGGGTTATGACTGTATTATCTATAAAACTACTGTACTTCTCCCCTCTGGTTCCTTGTGTGGAAAAAGAACCCACAGTCAGTGAACTGTAGTTCATGTCTGTCTCTACTGGGCAGTTCTCCATTCAGAGCTCTCAGACATCCTGTTTCCATTAAAATTGCATTATGGTTATGTCACACTTGGCAGCGAACTCAATTTAGCCAAAAGACAAGTGGGGAAAAAACGTCTTGCCTGCATCAGATACACAATTCTGAATGCTAACCTACTCTGGACTCACTTTTCAGTTGATTTTAATAGCTTTAGATATTGAAGATGGCAAATGTACATATTTCCCCACTTTCCTTAAATAGAATTGATCAGCCTGATTTAAGAGAGGCAATAGAAATTTACACCTTTAATCAATTAGCATGATGCTAACTGCATATATACGATCTCGTCTGTGAAAACTCGGCCAAAGTCGCTGGTAACTTATTGAGATATTGTGTTGGACTCGTGTGTCACTCACATTAGCTACAAAAATTAGCCGCTTGGTTTTATTGCTGTAACTGAAAGATAATATCAAATATCCATCGCAGTACATGTTTGTATCAGAAACAAAAGCAGATTCCTACCAAAATTCCAAATAAAAGCTATTCACATATATTTACATTTATTTACAGAAAATGATCCACAAAAAGATGCAGATGTTTCTGATCTGAATGATCATGTAAATAAAACAATGTTAACATTTTTCTATTGTTTTAACTTGAGAAGAGTTCGGAAATCAATATTCAGAGGATTAAGACAGTTTCCTGCTGTCAACCGATCTTTCACTGTTGGGTGATTTTATGTAAAAATGGGCTTTTATGTGAAATAGCTTTGATGGCTTGTAGACGATCTGTCTTCATGTTGAATTTGCAGAGTTTTTCAGTGAGGTTCAGGTCTGGAGCTTGTGCTGGATGTTTGGTCTGTATTCAGCTGTAGACAGTGAATCTTTTGGAATCCTTTCTTGTTTGAAGCAGGCGTTCAGCACTTTCAGTTTCAGGTTGAGCTGCTGCTTTAGACGTCGCTTTGCATGTTTTGGTTTCTGCCATCTGGTTTTCACTTTCTGCCTCCACAGTCACGTGATGGTACTGGGGGTAATTTCCTTAATATGTTGTTGTTGCTGATGTGAAAACAACACACACATCCATCCGTCTGTCTGTCTGTTTATCTGTCTGTCTGTATATCCGTCTGTCTGCCTGTTTATCTGTCTGTCGGTCTGCCTTGCTGGACTTCGATTAATATGCATTTTTAATTAAACCCTTTTAAAATGGTCTTAAATCAATCAGATCAATCAGTCATCATTATCAGAGTAATAGCTTATTATGAGAACTAGTGTAATCAATAATGACAGTCCCATTTCAGATTTTTTTTTCTGTTCTGACTGGGAGAGATGGAGGAAATGTGTCTTCATTCATCTTTAAAGTTTCTTTCATTCACATGCACCCCCTGCTGGCGGAGTAATTGTACTGCATCACTCTTTTTCAGATTAACCAAGCTAAAGTGCCATTGATTAGAATGGTGGACCCCAGGCTGATCTCCAGAGGGCAGGACTTTATTCCAGCTTTTTTTGACTTTACCAGACAATTACCGGGAGCACGAGGAGCACCTGTAAGTGAGACACATTTTTCAAGTATTTTTCTTTATATTACCTACTACATTATTCCATTTGATCATTTTCACAAATAGACATTTGTATTTACTTATAAGGCTGCTGAAATGTTCTTAAGGCCATAAATGGGATGTAAACCTTTATGGTATAAGTCATTTTGGATCAGTTATGCTGGTCAAATTTGAATACAATCATCTCAGCCGGCATTTTCAGTGACATGTAGTTAAAAGGTTTTGATAACTACGGTATAACTGTTTCTTAATCTGGGTAACATTGCTGTTTCCTGTCCGTAGCTGCTTAATCTGGGTGCTCGGCGGCCACAGCCACGCAAAATCATCATGAACGTGTCTGTGAACGACAATGTTCAGCTGAAAAAGGCTGAAAATGCCTGGAAGCCAGGATTGAAGAGAGATGCCGCCACAGAAGACCTCGACACCCAGAAAACACAGGTACACACACACAACAGCACTAAACCAATCACAGTTTTCTTTGGGTTACCTCAGTTTAGCTTTAGAGTAGGTTTACGTGCTGTCCAGCTGTGGGCTTAAGCATTGTAAACCAGCCTTGTGACAGGACGATTGGGGACTCTGTAGTGACAGGACACAACTGGATGTGCCTTTAAACAAGACACCTAACCCCCAAATCCTTCCCATACACCTTCTGAGAGGCAGGTGTATTTGGAGGCCCACTGCCACATCTGTTCATGGTCGTGTGTATGTACACTTTAGATAAATGCTTTCACTCAAATGAGTCCACATTTTGTTGCATCAGATCCACTCGTGCCAGCACAACACACACTAACACACCACCACATCAGTGTCACTGCAGTGCTGAGAATAATATCTGCTCTGTGAGGTCCTGATCACTGAAGAACAGGTGAAAGGAGGAGAATAATGTACACAGAGAAACAGATGAACTACAGTCTGTAACTGTAGAACTACACAGTGCATCTATATGATGATAAAATGGACAATGAGTGTAGATACAAAGTCTGTGTATCTAATGAAATGACCAGTGAGTGTACAGCGGTTAGACAATGAAAGTGAAACAGCTGGTTTTAGACCACAATAATTGATTAGTAGGTGTTGGGCCTCCTTTTGCAGCCAATACAGCATCAGTTCGTCTTGGGAATGACATACACAAGTCCTGCACAGTGGTCAGAGGGATTTTAAGCCATTCTTCTTGCAGGATAGTGGTCAGGTCACTACGTGATGCTGGTGGAGGAAACCGTTTCCTGACTCGCTCCTCCAAAACACCCCAAAGTGGCTCAATAATATTTAGACACAAAGACTTGCTGTCTTGGTCACAGATGCGCCAGCAAGACGTGCAGCAACAATTTGTCCTCTTTTGAACTCTGGTATGTCACCATAATGTTGTGTGCATTGTAATATACTATATAACTGTGCTCTTACCTGCTAACTGAACCTTCACACTCTGCTCTTACTGGTGCAATGTGACATTAATGAAGATTGGCCACCAGACTGGTCCAGTTTAGCCATGAAACCTCCCTCACTAACATGACAGCTGTTTCACTTTCATTGTCTAACCCCTGTAATTCAGCCTGATTCGGTCATCAGTAGTGTAACATCTACATCACTGCTGTACTCAGTGAGACTTCAGTAACTCCAGTTTAGAGACTGGAAAGACAGGTAATGTAGTCTTACTCCCTTTATTCTCCAGCATTGTCACTTTTTATCAAACAAAGCCAAAAAGGTGTTCAGCACTTCTAAGGATTAGTTTTGTTTTTGTTTACAAAGGCTTTTTATTGTTCTTTTTTCCATATAGAAAGGGCACATCAACAAGCTGATTTAGAGTTAAAAAGCCTCATTAAGTCCACAGAGCTGCCGGGGTTGCAGCTTCTATTCTTCATATTCAGAGCTTCATCACTTTCTTTTTGGGAAGAGCCACACAAAAGGGAGGAGTCATGACAACTAAAACTCTTTACTCAAGCTGTTTATTTCTGTGTGTCAAATAAACCGTGTCGTATCGTCGGTTACAATAAGTGGTTCGTTTTGGTTTTGGTATATGACTGATTTTTGAGTCCCAAACAAATAGAGCTTCTGTTTTGCTCTTGTGGCACAGTTGTAAGGTGGAGCTACATGCCCCTTCAGTCTTGGCAGGAAAGGAATGATTTCTGGGATTAAAAATCTAAAAGCTCCTAAATTTGTAGTGTTTCGCAGTAAATTGTAAGCACGTGCATATTATTAATCCTAAAACACTTTCATCATTTGAAGGAGGTTCATACAAAAACATGAATGTTTTGTAGTTGCTATATAAAAACACTAAGATTTGGGCAGATTGAGAATCCTAAGCCATACAGAGGTTCAGTAAATGAGTACATAGTGTAAGAAATCCATCTGAGAACACCAGAGTGATTCACTAGGGTTCGTACGGGTGCTTGAAATCCTGGAAAATGCTTGAATTTTAACGTTCTGTTTTCCAAGCCTGGAAAGTGCTGGAATTTTGGAGAAAGTGCTTGAAAATACTTGAAATCTGTTTTGCAGGCTTATTTTTATGATGCATGGTGTGTGATAAAATGTGCTAACGCTAGTTTTGCATGCCAGTTACAGCTCGACCATTAATGGCACACACAGTGAACTTAACGAAAACTGTTTAGCATCAACATTACTCTGCAAAACCTACCACTGCATTTAGCCAACGTGAGTAAATCAGAGTACAGTATACAGTTACAGAGTTGTCATCAGCCAGTTTTCTCTACTACAGTAGACAAATGTACAGAACTGTACAGAAAGTATTCATTCCCCTTTAACTTTTCCACACGTTACACCTACAAACTTCAGTCTATTTTTTAGGATTTAGTGTAGTAGGTCAATGCAAAGTAGCAAGTAATTGTGAACTGAGAGGAATTTATAGATATTTTTCCACAATTTTTAAATACATACAAATCTGGAAAGTGTATTGTGCATTAGTATTCAGCCCTCTGTACTCTGATACCCCTAAATAACATCCAGTGTCACCCGTTTGCAAGGGACTGTACATACATGTTGGCATATAAGAGGCAAATGACTTTAAAGGAGAACTCTGGTGTGAAATGGGCTTTGGGTTTAGTGAAACATGATAAGTACAAACTTAAGTATCCCACCTCTGTTCACTCCCAGCATTACAGAATACAGGGCTTTTAGCCAGTGCTCCCAACAGGCCAACAATGCTAGCGATAGAGGCATAGTGTTTGTACTCATGTTTTACTACACTCAAGTCTAACACCTTAATCTTAATGGTAAATGTATTGAGAATAAACATTGTAAATAACACTTTCCTCCTGTTTTTAATTATATTTAGGAAAGAAACATCAAAATCTGATGAAAAGACATAAACATAATATCTCTTGCAGTGTGACAAAAAGCAAAACAATAATTTTGAGTATATGTGTGTATAAATGCTCTCAACTCACCCCCAAATTTGACAGACTACAGTAACTGCTCAATCAAATGAAGAAGATAAACATGTTGTGAAGAACATTGGTATTTAAATTGTGTGAAACTGACACCAATAAATCCATCATTCCTGCTATTTACTCACTTAGAAGTATTTTTATTTTCTCAATAGTCGCTGGGAAGTGTGGAGAATAGTTTTGGGATATTTTGATTATCATTGAATCACAGTTTTGAGATATCACCGTTATTGATTTATTACAGCTGAAAGGTGCTGGAAAAACTTGGAAAATGGGCCTTGAAAGTGCTTGAAAAGTGTTAGAATTTTGCCTTGTAAAAGGTGTACGCTGTTCACTAAAGGAACACATTAGATTTAACAGTTACAGGATCTTCATTTTGCCTGTAAATGTTGTTTATTGTATTGATAATCTGTGGTTTCTCTTTCAGGATCTTCTGCGGAAGGTTCGGAGTATCCTGAACAAGCTGACACCGCAGATGTTCACTCCGCTGATGAAGCAGGTGACGGAGCTCACAATAAACACAGAGGAGCGGCTGAAAGGAGTAATCGACCTGGTGTTCGAGAAGGCCATCGATGAGCCCAGCTTCTCTGTGGCCTACGCCAACATGTGCCACTGCCTTGCAACTGTACGTCCTCTTGTATTTATCTCCACTGCTGGTCTTTACAACTGTTAAACCAAGAACATCATTAGATATTCGAGTGATGTTTATGATGTATGATTAGTAATGCAGCTCAGACTTACAGAACATACAGTAATCAGTGCCTGGTGTCCAGAAATCACTGCTTCTGTATTGTCTGCCATGGAGTGAAAGAGTTCATCCACGGTAGCTTCTGGTGGTCGTTGGCTAGCCAAACCCATTGTGCCACATGTGGTGAAGTGTTGTCTATAGGAGTATGGCACCAGGCAAGCTCTGGCCCCTCCAGCACCTCTGTGATGTATCTCTGGCTGGTCAACACATATGAGAAATGGACAAGAGTGGACCACAGTCTGCTCCCAATTCATAATGGTGCTGAACCCATGTGGAGGTGTAAAAGAGGTCAGAGATCTTTTATGAACAATTCCAGTCTGCTCAAAAAGACAGTTCCAGTCTAGTCTAGGCTCTGCTCTGGTTAAGATCACAGTTGATGATCTCTGTGCAGCTGATTCTGGTTTAATCTCAGACCACCTACTTGACCTCAATGTGGCATTTAATACCATATTTCATCAACCCCTCAGGGAGTGTCGAACTACCATTAGAGTCTGTGAGTGTGGTATTAGTGGTCCTGTCTTGTCACAAAGATCCTCAGTCCATCATGGAGTCCATCATGGAGTTCCACAGGGTTGGGACCACTTCTATTCATTATTATCTACCTCCTTCCTCCCTCCTCCATCTTTTAGTACTGTTATTCTGATGACACACAGCTTTAAGTGTCCTCTAAGCTGACCTCAGACCACTTGTGGCTTGCCTCCAAAATATACACATATGGATGACATACATACCGGATTCCAAAAAAGTTGGGACACTAAACAAATTGTGAATAAAAACTGAATGCAATGATGTGGAGATGCCAACATCTAATATTTTATTCAGAATAGAACACAAATCACAGATCAAAAGTTTAAACTGAGAGAATGTATCATTTAAGGGAAAAATATGTTGTTTCAAAATTTCATGGCGTCAACAAATCCCAAAAAAGTTGGGACAAGGCCCTTTTTACCACTGTGTGGCATCCCCCCTTCTTCTTACAACACTCAACAGACGTCTGGGGACAGAGGAGACCAGTTTCTCAAGTTTAGAAATAGGAATGCTCTCCCATTCATGTCTAATACAGACCTCTAACTGTTCAATCGTCTTGGGCCTTCTTTGTTGCACCTTCCTCTTTATGATGCGCCAAATGTTCTCTATAGGTGAAAGATCTGGACTGCAGGCTGGCCATTTCAGTACCCGGATCCTTCTCCTACGTAGCCATGATGTTGTGATTGCTGCAGAATGTGGTCTGACATTATCTTGTTGAAAAATGCAGGGTCTTCCCTGAAAGAGATGACGTCTAGATGTCAAACTTTTGATCTGTCATCTATGTTCTATTACGAATAAAATATTGACATTTACCATCTATCTCAGATATTCAGATGACATCATCTTATTGGCCACATCAAAAGAACAACTAGAAGAGCTGGTGAGTCGCACTGAGAAGGCTGCAAAGGAATATAACATGCAGATCAATGCAGCTAAAACAAACGTGATGACGAACACTGAAGATATACTGAAGATCACAGTCGAAGGAAGACTTCTGGAACAAGTAGACTCTTTCACGTATTTGGGATGCAGAGTAACAAAAGCTGCAGACTGTGCCAGTGAAGTGAAGACAAGAATGGCCATGGGCATGTTGGTGATGGTCAAATTGACAAAGATGTGGAAAAGCAAGTCAATGAGCACCAACACCAAACTAAGACTGATGAAAGCCTTGGTCTGGCCAGTAGCTACATATAGATGTGAAGCCTGGACACTGAAGAAAGAGGAAGAAAGACGTATTCAGGCTTTTGAGAACAAGTGCATCAGGAAGTTGCTGAAGATCTCATGGATGAAGATGATGACCACTGAGCAAGTCTATGAGATGCTAGAACTCAAAAGGAGTTACTGATGCACGTTAAATCCCACAAGTTATGTTACTTCGGTCATGTGATGAGGCAGCACATGAGAGCATTGAAGGAAGTGTTATGACTGGACTTGTGGAGGGAGTCAGAAGACGTGGAAGACCAAGAATAACCTGGATGGAGAACATCAAGACGTGAACTGGATTATCAGGTGCTAGCCTGCTACAAGCAACCCGAGACAGATGGCATTGGAGAGAAGTGACTCGTCTGTGCAGCCTACCATCGCGAAGCGATGACGGTGTATGACATGACATGATATTTACCACCTCCACATCATTGCATTCAGTTTTTATTCACAATTTGTTTAGTGTCCCAACTTTTTTGGAATCTGGTTTGTACAATTATCATCATCTTCAAACTGCTTTTCCTGGTGAGGGTTGCTGTTTCCATTGCTAGGATATGGCCCGTCCTCGCCTTATCTCTCTGCCACACATACACACATTGTACCCAACCCCTACCTTTCATCTTGTAGGTAGTGAACCCAAAAGATGACCTCATGTTGCCTTTTCAGACTTGCCAGCCAACAGGCACTCGCCAATAGACCCGCCCACCAAGCCGGCTTCCAGGGGTGGATCCTGGTAACCCTCGTCCGTTCAGGGTTCACCTTTTTGTCCTTTTCATGGAGGCTTATTGGATCGATGTTGGTCTGACCCCTCCCCCTAAACCTGTTCACTTTGGCAGAATTTAGCTCCTGGTGATAAAGACTATTGACACTAAGAGTATTTTTTCAAAAATTACTATCTGTTCACGTCCCATTACAGAAGTCTACGTATGTTTCCATCCAGGTTAAGAGCCTTGAGCAGTACCCTCTGCTTCTCCAGTGTGTTTTCACTTTCAGCTCTGCTGTTTCTCAGCGTCAGCTTTTTGTTTTACAGATGTGTGAACTTTTGAAGAACCTTCCCGTCACTTTTCTTTTACATTTCCCTTGTTTCACAGATGTGATGGTCTTACCTTCCACCATTCATCTGTCTCCTCCTTCACACCTTCCATATTCATCTCTAACAGCTCTTTCACACCTTCTACCTCTCTGCTTAGACCTTCCATGTTCATCTGTCTCCCCTCAGGTCCTCCTCCTCTATTCACCGTTAAATTCCAACCCATAAGTAACGGTACAGCCCTGAGGAGTGTGTATTCTTCGTTTTGGTGAGAGGATCATGACTAAGCTTTGCTGGTTCATCATTCCCTGCATGCACGTGAATATATGGTGAATCTGAAGATCGTGACTGTCGATCCCTGACGAATTTCAAACAGCAGCCATATAAACAACGTCTTTATGATGGCCTTTGATCTCCAGACTACATCCTGCTTTAACACAATGCTCCTCAGAAGTCTTTTGTCACATCACACATTGACAATTGCCCTGGCAGGCATCTCCAGCCAGCTCATTCATCAGCTTCAGCTCATTCAGAACTCTGCAGCACAAATTACTATGCCTTCCAAGTCCACTGAGCGCATTAAACCCCTGCTGATTCAGCGACGCTGGCTCCCTGTTTCACAGCAGATTAACGTTAACATTTTATTACTAACATTTAAAGCTCTTTGTAATCTTTTCCTGATTATCTCACAGACCTCCTTCAGACTTGCATTCCCTGCCTCTTCCCTGTTTACATGCACTACTGGACATCAAACATAGTGCACGACCTTCTCTTATGCTGCCCCTAAACTCTGGAACTCACTTCCCCCATACAGCAAAGGTGATTTGGAGCTATTCCATAGAACAGTGGTCTCCAATGTTCTAGCTTCCAATTTGTCCTGGACTCTCCAATCCAGATCTAACACATTGATCTAATCACTTCTGAAGCAGTAATTAGTGATCAGGGGAAGTTTCTGAGTTGTGAAGGTAAAGTCTTTAGGAAGGTAGCTGTAGTGTGAAAGACTTTACATTTCAAAGAAGCTTAAAAGTAGGGATGTCCCGATCCAATCTCAAAGATCGGAATTGGGCCGATCACGGCATTTTTTAACTGATCGGTATCGGCTTTTCTGAACACAAACCTAAGCCCGATCTTTGTCGTAAACACAGGAGTCGTAAAACGAGAGCAGAGCTTGTATCAGAATGTGATTATATCTGCTGTGTGGAATTACTTCAAATTAGAAAGCGATACGAGTCCAACAGCGAGGTGTAATGTCTGCAATATGAGTGTTTCACTGGGTGGTAGTAGCAGATCTGCGTTTAATACAGTGATGTGCGGTGCGGAGTCGGATTTACAAACATATAAACCCAAAAGGGAGCTTATTGAATTGGCTACTGGTTATTTCGTACCTCATCAGCGTTCTTCTCTCTCTCACTCACACACACGTAAGGTACGTAGTAAAGATTTTAAAAAAACGTTACAGCAGCGAGAAAAACCGCCGTGCACTTGACTCTCACTCGCCTCCTCAGTAAACGCACAGCCTCAACAAGCACCCGTTGGCTCACGTACGCCCCCCTTCAGTGCGGAGGAGTACTGCCCTGCCTCACGCTGTGCCTTTTCACTGCGGTTTTATGTCCCATCAGCAAAACTAAATATGTCTCTAACAAACATTAAACATAAATGGTTAAAGACATTAGCCAGGGTATAAATCAGGGTATATAAACGTATATGCAAACATTATATTGGCGACATGCAGCGATACGGCAACAGGCACGCGCCAGCTGCATGCATCAACCCAGTTTGTGATGGATTGCGCGTTCAGAGGTGAGGTGAGGCTCGTTGATGCCGCACCTCGCGTTTCTCCCTTGTTATTTGAACAGGAAATATGTAATTTCAGCGATTTTGACTATAAAAAAGTTTGAAATTAGTCATAAAGATCAGTGGACAAATATTAATATAAATTTTGTGTTATTTTTTTTCTTGTCATGATGACAGGTGAGGCTGACCGCACGTCCCTGATTTAATACTACAAATTTAATACGGCACCTAAAAAATAAACCTTTAACAGAATACAGTGAGTTCGTTCAGACAGCTCAGTTAAAGGCTGTCCCTAAGCAATCTTCTGTATCAGAAAGTTTTAAAAGAAAAGTTCTCTCGAGACAGTGCTATGGCCAAGAAGATCACAGAGAGGGTCACTGAACTCACTGCTTTGGATGACCAGCCGATCGCTGTGGTAGAAAATAGAAGTATCGGTTTGAGACTCGGTATCGGGAGACACAAAAAAATTAATGACTCAGATCGGATTGGGAACAGAAAAACGTGATCGGGACATCCCTACTTAAAAGTGTTTTTTCTGTGCGTCACCTTTTATGATTTTAATTCTCTTTTACCTTCCCATGTTTTTACAGCTGAAGGTGCCGATGGCCGACAAGCCTGGCACAACAGTGAACTTTCGGAAGCTTCTGCTCAATCGATGTCAGAAGGAGTTTGAGAGGGATAAGATGGATGATGTTGTGTTTGAGAAGAAGCAGAAGGAGCTTGACGCTGCATCATCAGTAAGCATGTTATTATGCAGTAATTCTGATGTAGAGACGACTGGATTGCATTTTGTCTTAAATAATACTGACACTGAAACCTTGAGTATCGGGAATATACAATACAGAACAAGTGAAAGAAGGATAAACAGAGAAACAGAGGGACGTCAGTCTGTAATTGTAGAACTACAAAGTGCTCATACGGTACCAGTCAAAAGTTTGGACACACATTCTGGACATTCAGTGGTTTTTCATGATTTAAAAATGTTCTGCACTGTAGATTAATACTAAAGTCATCCAAACTATGAAGAAACACATCTGTAATTATTTAGTAAACAAATGAGTGTTAAACTAGGGTGACCAGATGTCCTCTTTTACGCGGACATGTCCTCTTTTTGAGACTTAAAAAAAAATGTCCGGACGGAATTTCACAAAAAAAATATTATGCTACATGTTTTTAACAGTTTATTAATATTTAATTATATATAATAATGTATTCATATTTTATTAATGATTCATATTAATTTTATTATTCATAATAACATTTAATAGTTAGTATGTTATTAATAATAAGTAGTAATTATTAATGAAACATAAATCATAATTTGTCAATATTTATTAATAATTAATAACAATAATAAAATGTATGTTCAAGCACCCAAAAAAAGGGATGAAAAGGGACACGTGGGGCCCTAACACTAACCTGTGTTAAATTGTGGTGCGCGTGATCCACGTATGTGGAGCGCCAGCGCTGCATTGTGTACAATCACAATCCCGGGGTGCACAGGGAAAAGTAGGGAAAAAAACCCACGAACTTGTATGTAAAATAATAAC